>BPLR01011757.1:0-45196 GCA_021605095.1 Caerostris extrusa | reverse complement strand
TCTATAGAAATTTATTACATCAAG
This sequence comes from Caerostris extrusa, assembly GCA_021605095.1. Lineage (NCBI taxonomy): Eukaryota > Metazoa > Arthropoda > Arachnida > Araneae > Araneidae > Caerostris > Caerostris extrusa. The sequence goes on along the minus strand of BPLR01011757.1, from coordinate 45,172 downwards.
CGAAAAAAGTCAAAAATCAAAAAAGAATTACTGAAACATTGTTTTCATTTCTTATGCAGAGAAACTATACAAAAGACAGTTTTGTACAATGTAAGTGAATTCGTTTTTAAGTCTTTTGTAAAGCCGCAAAGGTATTTGTTCTGTTTTCTATTGGAAAGTTTTTTGGAAGCTCTTTCAATTTGGCCTTTTATCACCTAAACTATATCCAGAAGTTGTTATAGGCTGTATAACAATATTAGAAATAAAAAAACTCTTTGTAAAATGTGTTATTTTTAGCACTTTGACTGTCAAAGTTCTGTATTCTTCCTTTGTTGTGTTTCGCTGTTCATGGCAGCTCCTTTCTTAGCCTTTTTTTTTTTTTTTTTTTTTTCTTATTCTTATTATTCCGTTGCGTCTTACGCCTGTTAGGCTTCTTCGCTTCGTTGCTATGGAAACCTTAGTCGGCTTATGAATATGAATTCTTCCATCACTTGAACAGCTTCTATCACAAAAAGAGAAATGACCTGCGCTTCCCATATAATTAATGAAGAAGGTAAGGTAAATACCTTCTCCGACTATAAGACTTCTGATTCCGTAACATATTATTACTGCTTATATAGTCTTTTTAAGTAAATAAAAAAAAAAAAAAAACATACCAACAACGTTTTCAATTTTCAAAAGTAGAATTGGAGAAATTCAAAAATTGTTTATTGCCGTCGTGAATTTATTAGAACATAAAAGGTAAAAAAAAAAAAAAAAATTAGCGAAACCCGAGAAAAGTTTTTAGAATAAAAAAAAAAATGTAAGAGATTAATTTAAATTAGGCAGAAAATAGCTGCATTTTATATTTAATCTTCAGAAGCCATGGTTGTATAGATTAATTAAATAAATGTCTGACGAATTCTAAAACAAAAGCATCGCTATACTTATAATGATTTAGAACATGGAAAAGTACTTAATTTAAGTTAGAAATGTGCTAATTAAAGATGTAGTGATCAAAAAATTCTTTTGCTTCGGATATAAGAATAAGATTCCAGACAAATAATTACTCAGACAGAAAAATAAGCAAAATATTAAAATATATTTTGCCCGTAATAATAACATTCCAACACTCATTACGGCCAAAATAACTTCTGATATTTTCTTATTTTATGTCTGAGTTAATAAATTATAAGGAATTTAAAAGTTTGATGTGCAGGAGTATGTTGTTATTATCCTATTATCCAAATTATTTTGCTTTAACTGCATCAGAGTGAAATACAAATCCTGGAATAATTTGGACATTTTTTATACGTATTTCTGATTCTTAGAAAGATGATTAAATAATGCGAACACGTGTCCAAATTTAAATTTATTTATTTCAAAAAAAAATTTAAGGCCCTTCTCATAATAATATCAAATAATTACTAATATACAGCCTAACATAAAATTCTCATATATGCTATTTATTTTGAATTTTAGTTGAATTATATATTTAGAATTGCATAAAATAATATTTATAATGAAATATTTGGTTTTTTTTTTTTAATATAATGCTTAGTAGTCATGATTTAATAGTTAGTTTTGGAATAAAGGACTTATAACGAATAAATTAAGTTGAAATAATCAATGAATGAACGTTGAACACCAAATGAATTTTGACACATTATATGAATAAAAATTAACATAAACTGGCTTAACAAGTGTGATCTAAACTAGCCTAAAATGCAAACAAGTCTATTAACTAACAAGCCTAACAAATATCATAAACAGCCCATTAATAAGTGTGTGAGTATATGAAAACATACTCACACACGCCCATAGAAAATAATTTACCTTTAGTTATTCGTGTATTTTAATATTATTATTTATATTTATCAGGTATTTATGACTTAATGTTTTGTATATTTATAAAAATACATTTTGTTTACGTGGTAGCATATTTAATGTCCCTAAAATATCCGCCGTATTTAAATATAAAATTTACATTTTTTTAATTTCTTAGAAATAAAAAATTAATTAATTGAAATAAACAATAGTTTTTCTAACAGTTTACAAATTACAAAAAATAAATTTCTGAAGTTTAAAAGAATACATTTCATCAGAGATAAAATAAAAATTCATAAATTTCTCAAATTTTGCACATACTTATGTTACTGTGAATGCCTTTATTCATTGATTACTCTATGAACTATATGCATTAATACTCATTTTATTTTATTTCCCTTAAAGGTGCAATATTACCAAATGATCCGAAATGCTTAAGTATCGGTGGATTATGTGTTGATGAAATATCTTGTCCTCAAGAATCAAGAGCCAATCAAAGTGCACTTTGTAATATTGGACCAAAAGCAGGAGTATGTTGTTTCAGAAGTAAGTACCTATTTAGTGGCATTACAACTACGTGTCCCAACATTAATAATAAACATATATTACCTGGTTAATTATTTGGAATTACCGGAATTTAATTTGGAAAATTTTAATGCTGAACTTGGCATTATGATTATACTGTAAAAATTGAAATTTTTTTAATTAAGAAAACTTTAGTTCAATTATAATAAATTTATTAACGCATAATAATCATACTTGAATATTTTTATTGATTCTTAATATAAGACATCAAGCAGTATTTATTAACCTTTGTCGATTGTACTGTACAAGTCACAACACCCTATAAGATAAAACAAAAACATAGTTATTGGTGTTTTAGATAGTTATGTTTATGAGTGGAAATCTATTAAAATGTATACATACTTGCATAAAAATTTATTATTTATTGTTAAGATAATTTGTTTATATTTGGATCAGTTGTTCTTCTCTAAAATTATTTTTTTTCATACGTGTAATTTTCATTTTGAAAATGTATCTTCATATATATTCCGGAAATTTTACGTTACTCTTCAAATAATCGATGAGTTATAGTTATTGAATTAAACCTCATTAAATTTATGGCACATTTTAATAATTTAGAGGTCATTTATTTGTGAATAAATTACAATAGATATTCACGTTTCAGAGTATTCTTAAATAAAGATTACATATTTGTTACATAAAAGCAATGAAATCCATAGTTTAAATACAAAGATTCATTTCATGGTATTATGTTGTATTATAGAGCACTGTTTCTAATCATAATATCAATGGATTCACATAAGCATTGATTCGCATTGTATTGGCATCTGAGAAACAGTTGTCTTTATCTTTGATGTATCTTATACGTCATTTTCGATATTTTATGGATAGTTATCATGAAAATGAAGTCAGTTGTCTGAATACAAAGGTAGAGACAGAGAGAGAGAGAGAGTATTAACTGGTCTGAAATTAGAGAACTATCTTGATGAATGATTGAATGCGTTCAGAAAGGACCATTGTGTACCATATACTAAAGCTTGGTATTCCGAGTCCATTAATCCTTTTCAGATATGCTCTATTATATGTTAGAAAATCATTCAAGTTTTATCACTAGTTTGTTGCATGGTTTTATCAATCCTGAAAATGTTAAAGTATCATGATATTATCTACTTAATTAATTTCCTCAGAAAATTGTATTAAAAAACATGTTGGTCTTGTTGACATTTTTATTCATTTCTATAGTTTAAAATGTTCTTTTTTTTAGCTTCAAATATTTTAGAAAATTTTTCTTTTAGTTGTTTGTGGAATAAAATCTTTAAAAGGGGATATACATTCCTCTCTAATATATTAGCTTTTTAAATATTAATAGATGCATGGCTAAAAAAAGTTGTTCATTGTTTGAATGAACACTAATATTATAAACACTAATATAATAATAACTTTTTTATAAACACTAATATAAACATAACTATTGTTTGAGTTATATTAAATTACATGAAGTATAAAAATATTGCCTGAAATGGCAATGGAGACATGACTTTTTTGAATGAAGTGATTGAATTTTTAGATCTCGTCTCGTTTATTTAAAGTACATAAATTGTTGAACTGATGAATGGTGTTAAAACAGTTGAATTTATGAATGATGATTAAATAGTTGAACTGATTAATGCTGATCAAATAGTTGAACTGGTGAATATATTTAGTTATATCTTCATTATTTGGTAGTTCCACTGGTTGAGTTGATATTTTTATTTTCTTTACGCATCACCAATAGTAGATTGGTTATTCTTGTGAAATCCCTCACTTTCCTTTTAGGAATGTAATGTATGATGTGGTCCCCATTTCTTGTGATGCATGCTGAAATACATTACATTAAATAATTAATTTCTTATCAAATCTCATGATCTTCTTTATAATAAATAAAATGATGTCGATATTTAGGTATTTATTTAAGTGGAATGAAAACATTATCAAACCTAACTTTTATTTTTATTAGTGCTGTCCAATTAATGTTGAAGATCGTAATATCTGAATGATAAAAATTTGTCTGCATTAATTAAACATTCATTCATAAGATTTCTAACGAAATTGACATAAATGTGTCTTTTGTTTGTTTAATTGGAGATATCAAAGAAAATAACATTACAAAAATTTATTATGAGAAAAATTAATTTATATTCTTTGAGAAACAAAAAGTTTATTAAAAATTGAACATTATTGAGCATTTTTCAGTTACTATTTAAAAATGTACAAAAGAAATAAGCATTGTAATTCTAATTATTTCTAAATAAGTATTGAATGTATTTATGAGATTCTGAATTAATTTCATGAGAACGATAATTATAATTTATTAAATAGGCAATTTATTTCTTTGAATTATTTATGGATTAACTGATTTAATTTTGCAAACAATTCTTATTAGCAATTATACACAAAAACTGCGTTGCAAAAAAATTTCGTCCGTAAGAAATTAATAAAGAGCAGAAATTATTCGTGTGCTCTAAATGTCTATTAAAAAAATTAAATATTTTTCTGTTTTTATAAGGATCAATGAAATAAAAAAAATGCTATTTTCAATCAGAATATCTGAAAAATAATTTTTATAAACAAAAATACTTCAGTTTGCATAAATTACTATATTTTATTTATCCTTCCTTAAACAGGAAAGTATTTAATTTTTCAGTAGACAATTATAACAAGCGAATGTTTTTCTACTATTTCTTAATTTCTTACGGAAGTATCTAATTGTGGAAAGAAAAGTCAATCGTTCATTAACAAACAAACAAAAATTACTCATTGTCAGTAAAAAAGACCCATAAAAACACATTAAATAAAATAGACACGTTTCGATTATGAAGGTTTTCTCATGGATAATAAAGTCAATTAAAAGAAATAATAATACCACTGAATTTGAAATATTTCATCGACAAAATTTTAATACAATGATAATTGCATTTCTTGTTATTCAGAAATACAATTCAGTTTTTAGACACAATCACACATATACATTTTTAAGTTTTCAAATAATAATAATAATCTTTAATTCAAAATTGATTTTTTCGTCTAACACAAATAAGAACTCGTGAAAATCATTTAAAATTATTTTTTATTTTAAATTTATCCAGATAAAATATTATGTAATGCTTAGTCATCCACATTATTGTGAAATTGTGATATATTTCCATTAAAGAATAAATTAAAGATGTTTATTTCCATTGTTTTCCAGTAATTATCCTTTTGTTCAATCTGAAACGGTGACAAAGGCTTTCACTGATGGTTTTCTTCATACAATAGAAAAATAGTTATTTATTGTAATTGCAAAGAAAAATACTTTTAAATTAGTTTTTGAGTAAATGCTTTTTGTGTAGTTTATACCCTGTGAACAGAAAATGAATTTCCAATCATTTTTAATTCAATCGAAATTCTAATCAATACTATATTTTATTGAAATTTTAAAATTGAATTCCGCTCTTGATTCTTTAATTTTTAAACCGAATTAATTTAATTTATTTTCTGAAGAGGCAAATCTCTTACCAATTACAATTTTGTAAAAATGCATATTTTGAAATACATTTTTTCTAAACTTTCGAGTACAGAAAAATATATCACCATATTGGAATAAATGTCGGGTTTTAATAGTTTCGAATGGCTATAACATTACAGGTTGTCCAACACTTAGGGGATAAGTTTACTAAATTATGTAGAAAGAAATATAGAGATAGAAATAAAATGCATTTTCAAATTTACTATGTAACTTTATTGTTCTTCCTCACACTACACACCTGTACCTTTTGCTGTGTAGCTCCTTACCAGTTTAAAAGTTAGGGTATAATAATAATAGTAATGTTAATAATAATAATAATAATAAGTATAAGTATAAAAATAAAATAAATAAACTTACAACTATAAAAATATTTAAGTATCATGAATTAAAATACGAAAAGAAAAACAAGCTATGCTACTATATAAAACTATAAGCATAAGTGAAACTGCATGCAGTACAGAAGGAATAAATAATAGCGATAAATCTGTGAAAAAAGTATGTCTTGGCATGCAAAATATTATAAAGGTTTTTATTCTACGAAGAATAAAATACTTTTGTTGGGAGTGTATGTATTTCAGGGAGTCAATATGTATTTCAGGGGTATTGTTTTCTTGGGATGATTAACTGCATATTTTCTTCTATAATACTCGTTAATTTGATGATTTTACATATGATCCATGAGTTTTAAATTATATTTCTGTAGTTAAATGTTTCAGCATTAGATTCTTTGGTTGCTCATAGTACAATCAAATGAAATTATTTCATGCCGTATATTGGCAAGTATCTAAGGAGATTATAATTCTAAGTAGTTATTCTCCAATTTTAACTTTATTTGATTTTTGATTTTTTCTTGTGGGGTTATTTGAAAGATTGTATGTATTTCATACAATCTTAATCAATATCAATAATCAATCAATACAATCTTAATCAATACAATATCTTAATCAATACAATCTTACCATGCACTAATTTGCAATAACCGAAGTAGCTGCTATTAACTTATAAATTATCAGATGCTTTCACATAAAATGAAATGAAATAAAATTACTAGTTGTAGAAATTACAAGTAACCAAGGAATTACGCAATGAAATTTCTAAGCTTTTATGGTTATATTATATTTATATTATGAACATTTTATTTCTGTCTCTTTTTTTTATTATTTTACATAATTTTGTAATGTGTCCAGTAATTCTTGGGCGTGCTGTATATTTTGATTATATTGTTGTATTGTTATTCTTCGATGAACTCAGATTGTAAATATTAATTTAATAGAGTATGCAAAGGAAATTTTGAAAATAAAGCTCAGTTGAAGATTAAAACGAAGTTCAACCGAATATTTTAATCTTCGATCTTCAATTCTATTTCTTATAGCTTATATCAACAATCCGAATACAAACGACATAAAAAAAAAAAAATTGTGAAATAATATAAATTACTACCAAATGGAAATAAATATGAGCCTCACAAACATTTTCAATGTATGGAAGTTCTCTCACTGCAGAAAATTATAGTAACGCTACAGGAATCCTAAAGCAGGGGGTTGTAGAATGAAATTACTCATATGTCACAAGATATATGACAGCAAACCTAAACGAATCTTTAAGAAAACAAATTATCTTTCTTGTTTTTGATGGGAAAAGCGTGTTGCAATGGCGTTGTTTGCTAGACATGTTGCGTGTCTGCCTGTATTTTCTCATCACCTTCATCCTGCTTCTTCCAACATCTTATTTCACCAGAATTTCTTAAGTGTTTGTTGTTTATTATTTACTTTTTTTTTTCTTCGTTCCTGAGAAATCGATTCCGGTGCTCGCTCATTCCGTTGCTATTTATTCGAGTGAAAAATTCTTGCCATTCTTCATCTGCGGAAATCTATTCCCGAACCACGCCAGAAAAATAAAGGGACATCATAAATTTTTTTTCACTCTCTTGGACATTTCGAAACAAAAGAAATGTTTAAAAAAGATGATAAAAGTGTATGCAACAATACATTTTCGGAATGCTTCCGGGTTTCTTTGCGGATTTTATTGATGTTTTCTTACTTTCTATTTGCTTACCTGTTTTAAGGAACATATTGTTTTAATTTATGGAAAACAACAGCTTAAATGCATGGAAAGAAAAGATCTGAGTGCTTTTGTATCGCACACACGCACACAAAAAAATATTTCTTTGTGAATTTATTGATGTTTTCATACTTTCCATTTGCTTACCTGTTTAAGAAACATATTGTTTTAATTTATGAAAAACATCAGCTTAAATGTATGGAAAGAAAAGATGCGAGTGCTTTTATAGAACAAACAAAAATATTTCATGAATATTTGCAACATTTTTCGTACGCTTCTGATTTAAGATATGTGTAGTATCTTTAATGGATGATTTCTTTTTGATACAATTTATTAGGTTTTTTCTTTTTTTTTTTCCCAATATTTACCAAGGGAAACGAAATGCGTTTTTGTTACAAATACGTTTTATTATGAATTATTGGGTGTGAATTTTATTTATTGGATATTATTTAAGTAAAATTTGTTTAAGACACATATTGTTTTAATTTATGGAAAAGATTTGTTTAAACGTATGGAAAGAAAAGATGTGAGTGCTTTTATATCATACAAAAAATATTTCATGAATATTTGCATCATTTTCGTACTCTTCTGCTTTAAAATATGTATGGTATCTGTAGCATAATTTCTTTTTTGATACAATTTATTAAATATTTTTTTTTGTATTTTCCACTATTAACCAAGAGGAAAGAAATGCGATTTACTACAAATACGTTTTATTATGAATATTATTGGGTGGGAATTTTATTTACTGGATATTATTTAAGTAAAATCTGTTAACTTTTCAAATCAAGATTTTATTTGTCAAAATAGTGAATATAGAAGAAATATAGCTAATATTTTTTTTTTTTATAAAAAATACTTATTTTAATATTGTCTAAATCAGGGTTTTCTAATTTTTTTTTATTTGGTCCGCAACTGAAAAAAATGTCTTGAGCTGTAAGCAAAATAATTATTATAGCTAACATTATCAATAATTATTGTTAATATTATAAATAATATGAAATATACTGATTACTTTAGTAAAACAGTAAGTAAATAATATAGAATCAGCTGCCCCTTATGCACTATGATAAATTAGCAATATTGTTATAGCATGATGATCTTATACTTCTATTCGAATAGAATCGTTTTAATCGTTGAAACAGACAAAGAGATTTTATTTACTGAAGTAAGAAATATCATATATTTAGATTCACTACAGCTTTCAATTGAATTTATAATTAATTTGCTGTAATACTTTATAACTTCTCTTTATTGGAAACAAAAATTTTGTATAAAAAATTAGTATTGTTTAATATTTATTGGTTTTATGGTTTTGTGTTTCAATGCTTTTTACTTTTGATTGTAAAAATGGACAACAGTTATTGTTTAGAAAACAAAAATTGCAACTTCTATTCTGAGAGAAATCAAAATAATTTTAACCTACTGAAGATTACGATTAGTTAAAATAATTTGAAAATATATTATCTCTATTAGTTATTTTCAATTTTTCTGTAATTGTAGAACGTATTATTTCTCGTATATAACTTACATGACAATATACTTAAACAAATATAAGAGCAATGTTAATTCCTAAAAGTACTTCGTACTCTTTTCAAAGAACTAAGTATGAACATTTTACTTAAATACATAATAGCTTACACATCATTCAGCAAACAAAAGAAAATGTAACTAATAATACTTGCTTCCCATGTCGTACCTCATTAGTGTACTCGCGACGTAATTATTATTTGATGGAAGTGCATGTCATAATACAACCCTGTCTGAGAGTTGTGGGATTAGTAGGAGGAAGCAAACAACGGGACGTTATTGATTCTCGACGCAGTAATCAACTGCTAACAAACTTCCAGTGGTGGATGCTGCCTCAAATTATAGAGAAGTCTTATCATTGTCGTGCATTCTTAGGTATATTTCAATGTTTACCCGTTGTGTTTTTATTTATATCTGGTTGTGGAAACAGGGAAGGAAATAATATTACATAATAATTCTGTAAAAAAACAGTTTTTCAATGTATGGTAATGTATAGCGAAGGAATACAGTCTATTAATGTAATGTTTTTGCATTTCTTATGATTGGATTTGATATTTTAAACATTATCTTATTAATAACCTTACTTATTTAGACCTTATTTTATTAATAACCTTAATTATTTTAAACCTTATCTTATTAATAACCTTAATTATTTTAAACCTTATCTTATTAATAATCTCAATTATTTTAAACCTTATCTTAATAATAACCTTAATTATTTTAAACCTTATCTTATTAATAAACTCAATTATTTTAAACCTTATCTTATTAATAAACTTAATTATTTTAAACCTTATCTTATTAATAAACTTAATTATTTTAAACCTTATACTAAAATTCGTATTAATATACATGTTACAAAATTAAGTTAGGATATTTTCAATATTTACATCATACGAATTTTTCGATTGAATGTTGTTACATAATCCTGATCAAAACGTTTTGTCATTTTAGCAAGTAAATGCTCAGCATTTTCACCAATTCAAAAATGATATAAGCCATTGTATACAGTGCATACAAATTCACGATACAAAGAAAAGGAAAAGGGAGATTATTTTTAGTTCCCATTACAATGACAGGATTATTTTCATTTTAATTACCTCCGATAAGATAGCTTGGATATTCAGGGCCTCAAATTATCTTTGTATTGGAAAAAAAAAAAGTCATTAACATTTAACGCGCTCGGCGTAATATCAAGATAAGAATTTTAAGTGAAACTTAAGGCAAAGTAAAAGTAAAAGTTAAAGCAAAGGTAAAGTAAACACTTGGAAAATAAATGTTACAAATTCAACAGCATTTACTTGCTTTTGCGAATTTTAAGTTTCCTGAAATATATCTTATGTAATCTTGTTTCATAAGAATTAAATATATGAGTAAAAACTTATGAATAATTTAATTTTTACCAATCTAAATTAAAACTGATTAACGTTTTCCTTTATTAAAACTCCTTTGTTGTAAAAATAACATTGTTTTAAATATCAAATATCTATTTTTATTTTTTCGATTAATTATATCTTTTAAGCCTATAAGTGATTACAGATAGAAAGTAAGCATATTTAAAATCTAACTCAATCAACAGCATTGTAAGAACATAATATATATGTTTTTATTGCATATTATACATGGTTTAATTTAATTAGAATTATATTTTTAAGTATTCTTTTACCCAGATTTGAATTATTTTAAACATTATCTTATTAATAACCTTAATTATTTTATACCTTATCTTATTAATAACCTTAACTATTTTAAATCTTATCTTATTAATAACCTTAATTATTTTAAACATTATCTTATTAATAACCTTAATTATTTTAAACCTCTTCTTATTAATAATCTGAATTATTTTAAACCTTCTCTTTTTTAATAACCTTAATTATTTTAAACCTTATCTTATTAATAAACTCAATTATTTTAAACCTTATCTTATTAATAAACTTAATTATTTTAAACCTTATCTTATTAATAAACTTAATTATTTTAAACCTTATATTAAAATTCATATTAGTATACATGTTACTAAATTAAGTTAAGAAATTTTTAATATTAACATCATAAGAATATCCTCTGTTTTTACCAAAAGTATTAAATCACTTAAACTGAACAGAAATATATTTTAAGTCTAATAAGTACATTATTAGATTTATTTCTCTTAGCATAATAAATTTGAAAAATGTTTAAAAATAAACTCAATTCTACATACCTCTAGCCACTAATGTTTTCCTTTATTTCCGGCCATTGTTAAATATATTTAGTTACATGCATACAAAAGAGTGAATAAATAAATGCTAACTCATTAAAGCGAATTTTAAGAGTAAATCGGTCACATAACTTTTTTAAGCTCTTACATCGATAACAACATAATATGCATGTTTTAATTATATTACATCTTAAATTTAACTAGAATAATTTCTTTTTTAGTATTTCTTTTATACAGATTTTAGTAATTTTTAATTTAACAAAACACAGTTATTTTAAACCTTATCTAGAACTAATTTAATTAAATTCTTATTAATATGCATGTTCCTAAATTAAGTTGTGAAATTTTTAAATATTAATAAGATAAGAATCTCCAATTTTTTTACTAACATTTAAATTATCTAACAGAAATATATTATTTTAAGACTTATAAATACATTATTATTATTAGATTTATTTCTCTTAGCATACCAAATTTGAACAATGTTTAAAAATAGACTCAAATCTTCATATCTCTTAGCAGCTCATGTTTTCATTTCTTTTTCAGCCATTTTTAAACACAGCTAGTTACATGCATACAAAAAAAAAAAAAAAACCAATCAATAAATGCTAACTTAATAAAGCGAATTTTAAGAGTAAATCAGTAACATAACTTTTTAAGTTCTTAAACCGATAACAACGTGCTGTCAATTATTTTCTTTTAACAGCAGTGAAAGAATTTTTTTCCTCAATTAGAGCACAGACATTCCCTGACAGGGAATTCCGATGAGTTAAAAAAAGTTGCAGAACACACTAAATTAGTGTAAAAGAGGTTTTGTGTTCTTAAAGGCAACAGTAGTTACTGCAAAAAACTCACTGGTAAACGCAAGGCATGGTCGATAATAAAAGTTTATTTTTCATAAGACATGGCCTTTTACTTGTCAAATAAATTTATAATTGAACTAGATTTAAGATAGCTGAAATCAGTTTTTTAATGTAAAATATTTACTGAGGTTATGACAGCTTATTGTTAAAAAAGTAGAAATTTTAAGGATAATTTTCCTTGTTTCATACGATGTATAAAGATATGTATAATTCAACTAATAGGAGTTTGAAAGTGTTAAAGGTTAAAATCTTTTTTTCTATTTAAACTTTTGAACAAATTCGTGGGAATTAATCTAACTATATCCATATTAATAGCGAACTTATTTGAAATTTATAATAAGAAAATCTAGAATTTTAGAGAATCTATTTTTCTCTTACTTTTAAACCTCTTCAAAGGCAGTATTATTGCTGTACTTGTGATACTATTGTTGTAAGTTTCCTATTACTAGTAGTTTCCTACAATAATAATATTACTCTTTGTAGTACTATTGTTGTAAGTTTGACATGTACCTAAGCTGACTGGTCCGCAGTAGTAAAATAAGTGAAGTCCTCAGTAAACACCCTCACATGTTGATGGCCTAATGATCCAAATATTGAATGAACATATTTCTAAGTTTACTTTTGTCTCAATCCGGTTGCTCCTGGTAAAAGTTTATAAATGGATACTTGGTTTTCAAATTATTTTTATATACACTATCAATAAAAATATAATAACGAATTCTTTTAACAACATAATGTACTTATAAGTTTATAAGTTTCTTTTGCAAAATTCCCTTTTGTTAGTATATTTGATCGTGTGTTTTCTTGCAGAACTTGAGCTTGCATTATCTTGCATTCTTGGATTTTCTTGACAAATTTTCTTATCACATTTGTGCTTTATTTTAAACCATGCCTTCATATGAAATAATTAAATTAAACTTATTTTAAGTTTTCAGTATTTTTAGGGATATAACGTAACTAATGCTATGAACTGAGTTTGTTGAATTGTTTAAACCAAAATCATTCCTCTAGTCGTAAAAATTATTAGAAGTTCTAATTTCTTTCCAGCATAGCATAAATAGTAGCCACCTTCTTTTCAACAATAAAACTTTTTTTATAAATACACGGCTTTGATGCAACAAATAAGAATTTAAAAGCCAGCAAAAAATATTTGAGTAAAAGCATAATATTTTGGAGAAAATCTACTAAAATTAAATATTTTTCCAAAACTGATATATCATCTGGCAGAATGGCTTGCTAACTAACAGTCTAGTTATATATCTGAATACTATATTATAAATAAATGTTATATTATATTTTTTAAAGAACAAATATTAGAGAAAACTATACTTAGAAAAAATAAGTCACTAAAATTAATTTGCACGCTATTGAACCAATTAAGGAGTTATTGCCAATTATAGTTATTGCCAGGAGTTATTGTCTTTTACATGCAAATATATAAAAGCACATATTTTTTATTGATACAACATGTCGTAATTTTCTTTCAACAGCGTATATTTATTCTGAATAAGGATTATTTAAATGCTTAATTTATCAATATTATTAGAATTGCTGAGTTTGTGAAAATTGCTGAGAAGTTGTTGTAAATATGTGAAAAATTGATTATTTTTAATTAACTAGAAAATATTATTATTGTTTGTTGTTTAAGTTATTTAATTTATTTAATTTAATTGTTTTTTAAAGATACGCCAAATACGCCATATTTTTTTCTTTTTGTTTTATAAAAATGCGCCAAATGTACTCAGCACAAAGAGAAAATAAATAAAAATATCACCAGTTAGAAACGAACTGGGTGTTTTTGTGACAAGCTCGATGATAATGGATATCGATTTTCTTGAAACTACTAGAAGAACCTCACACGAGACAGCTATTAATTTAGCAAGTGAAAATGAAAGCCCTCCATTATTCAGTTGTTCCTTATAGAGAAACTACCAAAAGGTTCCAGAACCTACAGTAGTTCTTTTATTTTTGCGTTGTGATTTTATTTCTGTGATCCTTCTACTGTAATAACAATTGATCTGTGTATCTCTCGTTGTCAGTATTATTTTCGTTTGTCCTGGAGTTGCTGGAGTTTTAGCAAAACTCTCTATTACTTTCTAAATCCATATGCAAGTACATCAAACCAACAGTTATTTTATCTCTGTGATCCTGCTATTGTAATAGCAATTGATCTGTGTATCTCGTTATCAGTATTATTTTCGTTTGTTCTTGAGTTGCTGGAGTTTTAGCAAAACTCTCTATTACTTTCTAAATCCATATGCAAGTACATCAAACAAACAGTTATTTTAACTCTGTGATCCTGCTATTGTAATAGCAATAGATCTGTGTATATCTCGTTTTCAGTATTAATTTCGGTTGCCCTGGAGTTGCTGGAGTTTTAACAAAACTCTGTATTACTCTAACAAATCCATATGCAAGTACATCAAGCAAGCTTTGGTTTCCTTGAAAGTGCATCAAATTTTTATAAAAATTGTTTAACAGTAGAAATATGATGGATAATCAATCTTGTGAGATAATCAGGCGAAATAAAAGTCAAATTTATCGATGGTTGGATAACATATCTCTGTAAGAATTGTTACAATTTATACCGCAAATATACACCATATCTAAAGGTTCCATACCTATAAAGGAAAAACAAGTCTCGTAGCAATAACTTAATATAGAGAAAATGAGCCTATAAGATTATCGAACAAGTGAAAACCGCAGCGTTCACATAAAGCCTGGCTTAGCTATTAATAAGGCCCCCATGTTACTATCCTTTCACTAGATTACCCACATTTCTAAGGAAAATAATTTTGTCGTTAAATCAAATGCAAATACTCCTACTTATTCGGAAGTTCTCAAATATTCGTAACAAAACAATTTGATAAAGTCTTTGCGTGTTTCTAGACAAGAGCGTATTAATCAACTACTCTCTTGTTATCCCTGGTAGCGTTTTGTATTAATTACAGAATAAAGAACTTTTCGTTTTTTATAAAAGGGAAAATACAAAACTGCATTTCATGGAAATAAGGAAATTTCTTTTCCTACCACCATTCTGCCTTATTCCCTGGGATTATGTTTATCCTAATTAACAAGGAAAAGGAGAACTCTTTATAGAGAGTTCAATAACAGAAGGAGTATTGAGTTGCAATTAAAATTAATATGAAAATTAACTCTCAACTAAAGTTGCTTTTTTTTTCGCTTAAGTCTAAAGTTATAAAATTCAATTATGCTATCCATTACATAATAAAAACATCTATCCTGACTATTACAGACAAGGCTATTTGAATGGTTTTAAAATTTTAATAATGTGAAAATTTCTCAAAATTTATTAGTTTTAGCTAAATTTAACCTAACATATTTAATAAATGATTTTAGTTCTTTAAACCTCTTAATTTTAATATTTACTTTTTTACTTATTATTCGATTTAAAATTATAATTTTATTATTATTATTATTATCTTGCTAACTCTGGGCAATTATACTCGTCATTCAACACTAACATAGTGAAAGATACGTAGCAGATTCACCATTATCAGGGTGTAACACTATAGGATTCCTACTTTAAACCCACAAAAAAGAGAGGAAAGAAATATTTCACACATGGACCTTCAAGCGTAACTATGGTGCATTTGCATGTCTCATCTAATAAAACTCAGAAAATTCCAAGGAAGCAGTCTGAGAGTCGATGCGAAGCTTTATGTTACAGTATCCACTAGTCTATTCATTTCCAATAGAGCAGCTGTAGTACATATCACATAGGGGACTAAAGACATGCACTTGCCTACTAGCTAGCTCATACCAGTATTAGACTATGAGTATATTAACTAATATTATAATCACCAATACGTATAACAGAGCATCCTTTCATTTGTATTATTTCTTCCTCGTATAGGGTGAGAGGTTCTTGATCGATTGCGCGTTGAGTTTCCAAACTAAAAGCACTTGGTTCGAAACCCGATGGGTGAGACTGAATCAAAAGCTTCCTTGTATGTACTGGGAATGACCATAATAAGGCCGGTAGATCTTTCCGTTACAGGTGCAAACTTATCAGACGCCAGATTTGGAGATAATCATTCCAAATTATAGTGTCAAAATTTAGGTGCAGTTTAGTAGACTCCACTATATGCAGCATCCTGGGTTATGCTGAATATGCAGTATATCTGCCGTTGTAATGGCAAATGGCTTCAGCTGAAAATATCCGCCATTGAAAAACATTTATTTCTTTTATAATAAATCAAATTTGTTTAATTTTTAAAATGACTTTCAAAATTTTGTAAATATGCCAGACACATATCTATTGGTATTTTTAATGGCATTTTCAAAATATTCTCCTCCCAGATCTTTATCAGTACGTAATCGAATAATAGCTTCCAATATAAAAATCCATTATTTCTAAAATATTGCTTTTATGCTTTTAGTTAATATGCTCTGCGTAGAATACAAAATATGTATCGTCTTTTGAATATCCTTGGTTTTACATTAACTAAACGAAGTATAGTGTTGTAATAACCACGTTCTTTTTTGATCACTCGCTTCTTCATTCCACTCACTTTCTGCTGGAACTATACAGAATTACTAATGCGACAAATAAATCCGCCCAATGGCCACTTTGCTTTTATTAGTACTCTCATAGACTACTAATAAAACTGGACTGATTATAATGTACCAAGTATAGCATCCGTTTCAAAGTGAAATTCGTCCTCAGTCACGTGCAGTCAATCCTATCACGCATTCGCTACGTGAGTCGTAAATTTTAGTTTGCTGTCACCCTGCCGTCCAGACTGCCAGTTTCGTCAACATTTAGAAACCGTGCATCTATGAAAACATGCTTGTTTCTCCTACTTTGTCATGTACATTCGGTAATTATGTAAATTTACAACGGATTTTCTATTCAGGAAGACTTTAAAAAATTTATTTTCTAATAAAGGCAAGACTATCACTTGGTTGTTATGTCAGCGCTTTAATGTCTAGTAGACCGATAGTTTTGGGATTTTGGTCCAAGTATCATATTGATTTAAGAGCTTTTAACACTCGTAAACCTAAATCAAAGTGTTTTTATGTCGATTCTCTTTTTTTCATTGGAAAGTTTATGATTATTTGGCTGTATACTGATTTTTTTATGGCAATAATTGGCTTTATGCGTTTCGTAAATTATTTTTAATTATTTTAACGAAAATGTGCGGTGAAATATTATAAATAAAAATTTATAAGAGCTTTTTATTTAAAGTATCAGTGTGCTGTAACTCTTTTCTGATTTCTCTATTTTTAAAAGCTTTTTTTTTTTTTGTTTTAAATAGTTGCGGACAAAGTAGCAGAAATATTGATTATCATAATTTGCAATATAAAAATTTATATAAGGCATGAACCGCTGTTCTACAGTATTATTTTTCGCTTCGCTTCTATTAAATTTTTGTTAGTAAATCTGTAATGGAAAATTTATATTATAGCGATTTTCATACATTCAACTTTCTGGAAAAGAAAAAGTACTTAAAAATACATTAAGAATTGGTTAATTAAGAAAATTTAAAAATTCTAATGATTGGAAAATAATGTAAAGCTTTAAAATCAGACAATCAATAATTACATTAGAGCACTGAATTTATTCATAGCATCCACGATTCGATTTCTTATCGAAGTTGATCGTTCAATTTGACCATTGATTATCTTGAAAGATATTTTCGGAAATTATTTTCATTCACAAGTAGTGGAACTGCTTATTTAGATTTATTTATTGTTAATGAAAGAGCCGCACTCTTGGTAAAGGTGATGAGAGCTACAGTGCAAGATGACTAAGGTTCGATTCCTGTGAAAGGTGATTAGCACAGTGCACTACAGTCACTGCTTTGAAAAATTAAGATTCGGGGATGATTGTGACAGCTTCTCTTACATTAGCAATTTAATTGCCTTGCTGGAGTTCCCAGGTAGAAAATCTCAGCTTCTTTGTTTACTGCAATATAACGCAAATGCTGTCAGTTATCTGTGAAAATCCTTTAGGAAGGCATTCTTTCTTGAACAGGGAAAATATTAATCCATTGACATGATATTATTCATTATAAAGTGGTCAACAAGATTAGTAAGACTATGGGTCATGGGCAGATAACGTTAACCCATACTATAACAAAACTGTATTAATATAAGATCTTCTTTAACGAAAATATAATATTTTTATTAACTAAGTGATAAAATAAATAACATAATTATCCTTTTTGTAAATATAGTTTTAGCAATTTTTTAATATTGATTAATATGCTCATTATTATTATTATTATGGATTAATTTATGTTGCAGATCATTTACTATACATATTTTTCTCCCCAGCTCAGATGATGCTCCATGTCGAGAACATGGTGGCCGATGTGGTACTGATACAGAATGTAAAAATGTATTGAACTTCGGACAACTAGATTGTGAAGAAGGAACCCGTTGCTGCTTACTCATTTACTAAGTTTCAAAGTGTTTGTTAAACGCATAGTATTATCTAAATGCTATTGTCTGTGTTTAATATACAAATGATTGTCTCTTCACTATCTCATGGTTGGTTTATAATTAGTAGTAGCTTGTAGTGAAGATAAAATACTATGTAATTTATTGTATCATGAAATAAATAAAATTGAAAAATTCTTATCCTGTACTTTTATTTTGTGCCAATATACAAATGTTTAAAAATTATAATAATTGTTTAGATAAAGAATCTAAAAATATGATTTATTATTTATTTAGCAATTTATTCTTTTACAATACTGTAATCTGAAGAAATTTTTGTGAAGCCATATACATTGCACTGAGTTGACCGTCACTGTATTAAATTCTGTTGAACGACATGGCAATAAATTTAAGCGTTTGAGTATCTCTAAAGGAAAAATATATGGCTTAGGAATTATATATTAGCTTATTTAATAATCAGTGTCACATATGAGAGTTTAAGAGATCTCATACTTTTTTTGTATTTACACCGAGGTAGAAAAAAAGGCAACTTTTTCGATTTACCATTTTTTCCCTTTTAATGCTAGAATTATAATTTTTTGGCAATGGTTTTGTGAAAAGTATAATATATTAGATATTTTAGAGATTTATAAAATTAAGAACAAAAATTTAAAAATTGATTATTAAATATTCTTTTTTAAAAAATAATGTATCCTACATTGCGGGCAAGATTTCATTCGCAAAAAAAAAAAAAAAAAAAAATTTTAGAAACACAAAAACAATTGTAATAGATTCCCGTACATTTACTTTGTGCTATGCATCAATTTAATACAAATAAAATTGTAATAATATCTAAAAAAAAAAATTTTAACTTAATTTTTAAAAAATTTCATACAAAATTTATTTTGAAAGCAGTGTATAATTAAGGTACATAACAAATTTCATCCTTATAGGTGTATTAGTTTTTAAAATATCCTGTGAAAGCTCAAACTATGCAAAATAAGAAAAAAAGCTTTTAAAGATAAAATTTTTTCAAACATACATGAATAAAATGTGGTTTTCAGAAGCATAAGTTTATTCATCCTTCATAGAAAAGGATTTCGTGTTCAGACAGTTTTTCCCTTCTTTTAGCTCTGAGGGACTTCTTTTAGCTCTGAGGAAATAAGAATGTTTTTTCCTTTTCCAGCAATAGTAACATTTATTTTATTCTCGTTAAATAGTTAAAAACATGTTTTTTTCTATTTTAAACTAAAATTGCTGCATTATTGTCAAATAGCTTTGTACATCGTCATTAAAAACACGTGTTACTATGTGTATGTAGTAATTTGTAAAATTGTCATGCCATAACCAAAGTTTTCGGGCAATATTTCCAGATTATCGAGTTTATCGATTTATTCGGAGTTTGTGTCTTTCTCAAGGCTCTGTTTTAGCAACTGATAAATCTACAAACAATGGTTTTATGCGTCTCTGTAAACTTTCAGTAATGGAGTTTTATGTTTCTGGTAAGAAACAAATAGTAGTGTTTCTTATCAGAAACATAAAACTCCATTACTGAAAGTTTACACAGCAATGTTATATGTCAACATCAACATGCATGTATATTTTAATTTTTATTCTTAATTTTTTTTTTTTTTATCTTTTAAAATTTACAATGTATTGTAGAAATTTGACACCATTGTATGTCACGGTTCTCTGGAAAGGTCTAAGCATTCTTTTCATTTCCATTTGACCATAGTGTTTTTTTACAAATAAGTTTATGTTTAATTGAAACCTTTGCATTCTCTGGTCCAAATTTTGCACCTTTATAGGAGTCACAGTTTTTACTGAATATTTACCTTATTTCTGCGTCGATGACTTTTCTCATTCATCTTCAATCAAAGTGCACATTACTACCTGATAAAAAAAAAAAAAAAGCAGGTGTCATTTCCTCTAACACTGAAAAAGCTAGAGTTAGAATTCATGCTATTTTATTTTTAAGCTGTTATTCTCATGTTCTCTGCAACAATTTGTTTTGTGACAGAAGCAAGCTTCTTGTTGATTGCGTCGTATGATAGCTGGAGTTGGAACAGCCAGATTCATTAGCATGCAAAATGTTTTTAACCCATTGTAGCCTTGTGCACATTGATCTGTTGATTTATGGTATATTCTTTTCCAAAGCAACAATTTCACAAATGGGAAAATAGCTCATAGTAGAACTTAACTTTATTTTATTTGTATTTCATTGATTTCAAAGCGTTATGATAAGCCGCGCCTTGAATTTAATTTATTTTTACCTTGACACTTCATATTGAGCAGCAATTCAATTATTTTTTGAAACTTAAGGAGAAGGTTCAACAAAATGAAAATCATTGCATCAATCTTTTCAATATTGCTGTTCACAGATGAACGAGCAAATGAGAGTTTCTTAGCCTTAACACTTTAACTAGAGTTTTATCCATGAATTAAGATTTATTTTCTTTAATATCAAACAATTTCTTTTTATACATATTACTTAAGTGTTTTATCACAAACTCATTTAGGTAATGAAGAATTTATCATAAAAACGAAATTCCACAAAATAAAACTGAGAAACTTGAGTATAAAATAGGATCAAACATTTTACTATTTAAACCGAACATAAACACTAACTGCAAGCGTTAGGTTGAGTTGTTTTACTCCTCTTCACTGCTACACAATTAAAATGTAAATCATAAGGCTTTGTTGAAAGGGAAAAAATATCGAAAACGAAAGCGAGATTAAATGATGGGTGTGGTAGAGACAGTTTCAAGGCTGAATTTTTGTAAACATCCCTTTTTTAAATATCTTTGGAAGTTTCTGGCGTACAGTCAAAAACATAGTATCAAAATGTTCAGCATGAACTAGAGATATATATATATATTTGTTTTAAATCGAAAATTTTCAAGTTTAAAACGTCTGAGACCCCTTAAAAATAAAGTACTCACTAAGCAAAATTTAAATTCAATTGCATATATGTATGGACTTAAAATAAAAATATTACCACAAGATATTTCAACGCAATAAGTATACCTGGAAACTCTACTAACGGAAACGCGCAAATATTTTCTATAATTTTGTAGGTTAATTTATTCCAACATGTATATTCTTTTCCTTTCAAAATAAAATTCTCTGAAACTTTTTAGAATTTGATTTGCTTAGAAAACAAGCTAAATAACTTTTATATTTAAATATGAATGGACAAAGAAATAGTCCTTACTCATATATGAATGAAATAGAAAATGCATGCGCCTTGAAATTAGATGAACTTCTTACATCAATTTTAATGTGAAAACTATTTAATGTCTGGTTCTAGAACATAATTTTATGGAACATTTCAAGAGAAGTACTTGTATCTAAAATCTTAGTTATCATACCAAATTCTCTGACTGGTTTGATTTACAGATATATAGTACAAACATCTTGAATTTTCCTTAATTCACTAAATTATAAATTAATTGATTTTACAAATTTACATTAGGAGTCAAGAGCATTCTTAAATTACTTTCAGATGAGGGTTGTACATTTTAGTTTTTACTATTATTCTGTCAATGAGTGTTATTGAGATATTTTATTTTTTATCATTTTCTACGAAGTTTCTTTTACTTAAATAACATATACTTCAAAGGAACGGGCCTGATGGATACTGAGTAAATTTTTAGCAATAACATAATCAATAGCTTCCATGACCATGTCGGCTCGGATAGTGTCGAATAAATTGGTTCCCACTAGGTACTAAAATCGCACGGCGAAGGACGTCAGTTAACCAGAAAGTTAAGTGGGTAGAGATAACGATTCTGATTTGCTAACGTTCTGCGATGTGCGATTTTAATTTAGTATATGATGGTAATTCAGCTTAATACCTTCATTAGAAAGTCTTTCCATGCTGAAAGAGGAGGACCCTAAGATGGTACTACTGTTATGCTCATTCTAAATTTAAATTTCCAATGTAACAAAGAAATTTTAAATGAAATAAAATTCAAAAATAAATTATTTAAAAGATTATTAAATTAATATGCAGTTAAAAGGTTATGATCTAGAAAAGAATTTCTCTACCTCTGTATTTAGATAATGAATATTAAAAACATGTATTGGGCATTAATGGTACTAAATGAATTCATTCTTTTACACATATATGTCACGAAAATTCCCTTTATTCGCATTTGTGGGCATTATTTCCACATGCCATCATTTAAAAGGTAGTTGGCAGGCTGTCGAAACTGAAGCCTAATTTAAATGCATTTGCTAGTACATTCCTTTGATCCTTAATGAATCCTATAAGTTGGAATTAGAATTTGATTCTCTCTAATGAATATTTCTAGCCGAAAGAGCTTATGGCAAAATGATGATGTTAACCGAAGAGTTTGTCTAATGCTGTATTCTAATTAGAGAGAGATTTTGAAAACAGTGCATTTATATTTAGACAATCCAATCCGTTCCCAGGCTAACTTTTGTTTACTGTTCTGCAGTAATTAGTATCCATTAGAGTGTACTTAGTTATGCAGTCATTTCGCCATAGATCCTTAGGCTATATTTTATGCAATGAATCGTATTGTTTCAAATTCCTGCATACCTAAAATTTTTACTTTCTAATATCATTGTTGAAGGATTTTCAAACTCTGGAATGAATAAGATTGTGTTTTCCATATTTTGCTGAATATGTCAATTCTAAGTTAAAAAAAAAAATTCATTCCAGTAAAAAAAAATATTAAGAGTGAAAAATAAAGGAAAGAAATATTAAGGGAAATATTATACACATATTATTAAAAGAAATATTATACGCATTGTAACACATAGAAATATTATAAACATTCTAACACGTAGAAATATTATACACATAACGCATAGAAATATTATACACATATTATTAAAAGAAATATTATGCACATTTTAAATTTTTTTGGTTTGAGCTTTCCAGATTTAATACGATTTACAAAAAACTATCTATTATTATAATATTTCTCATGAGCTTTCTGAATGTATAAATAAATTCTTGTTTATATCGTATGGTTGTTGAACTTTTATTATCTCAAATAATGTTTATTTTTATGATGTATATTATAGTTCATATTATTTATTTTTCAATTGTTTAATAAATATAGGCATTGTATAAATCCATAATTAGCTTTTACAGCCTTTTGTTGTTTTAATTGTATTCACTTTGTTATTTAAGAAATGCATCAAATTTCAGGGAAAAAAATACTGCTTCATTATATAAGTTTTATCTTCAATTTTCAGTAATAATGCAAGGAGAAAATGCCAATGAAGAAAAATATATTCATGCTAGATGGATAAAAAATTTTTAAAAATTGCTAATTCAACAATCTTAAGAAAACAATCTTAAGTTTTCACTTAAGGAAACTGACCATCTAAAACCACCAATTTTCAACTAAAAAAATATTTTGCATTTTTTCATTTTATAAAACTATAATTGTTGATGTTTCCAAAACTATTTTATTTTTACCTTCAACTAAAGGAAAGATATTAGAATTTATATGCATTAATTGATTTTTTTTTCCTTTAATTGATTTTTTGCTGTTGTGCTTGCCTCAACAACACAATATTTTTCGAGTTTGCAATTAAAAATGTCTGCTATTTTTTCTTATGTTGTGCCGACACTTGTACTTCAATTAAAAATTTTGATTTTTGATGTTATGCAGTGGATTTTATCCTTGATGACATTTTAAAACTCAAATATAATAATCGTAATGATTCATTTTGTATCGATAACAACATACAAATTTTATTCAACCTATGGTTACTGATTACGAGTTTTCTGTGGATTCAGAATGAATATCCAAAACTTCATCACAAAAGGCTTAACCAAACGAACACATTTATTGATGAATATTTACAAGTGAAACACATTGGAAAAAAAACCAATCTGAAACTTCTAATATGTCCTCCCGAAAACCTACATTGAAATCGCTTCAACCCTCTGCAATACTGATCTCAGATCTCTCCCTCCTGATCCTCAAGCTGCTCCCCGATCTTTGCCCAATCTCTCCAGATCCCTGATCCTCTTATCGATCTCCTTTTCTTCATATGTGCCCACTGTGCTCATCTCTGATCAGAGACCCACTCTTTAGCGTTCTTGCTTGCTCCCTGCTTTCACTCCCCTGTGGCACCTTCTGGATTATTTCTGTCCCTTGCGGCACCTTCTTCTTCGTCTTTTTTTCAATTCCTTCTATTAGCTCACAGTCTCCCTATATATATCTTGTTCAAATTTTCATAAAATAATAATAATTTTCGTTCATAAAATACTTTTTCTTCATCCACTCAAGTTCAAATACATTTCTTTTGAACTTGTAGTGGATGACACTTGGGATGTTAATACAGTTTTTTCAAATATTGATTCCTTAATTAAATTTAATTAATTAATTTTAGTAGTATTTTTAGATTTAAGTTGCATATATCTAACGTATGGCGCCAGAAAAACTTTAAAAATGAATGAAAATTATTTATAAAAGGACTTTCAATAGTGAAAAAAGTGGCTTTAATTTTTTTTTATATTACTTGTTTCAGCTCATAATATCTTGTTCAAATTTTCAATCGTTCATAAAATACTTTTTCTTCATCCACTCGAGTTCAAATACATTTCTTTTGAACTTGTAAACTGGATGTTAATACTTTTTCAAATATTAATTCCTTAATTAAATTTAATTAATTAATTTTAGTAGTATTTTTAGATTTAAGTTGCAAAAAACGATAGATGGCGCCAGAAAAACTTAAAAAAAGAAATGAAAATTATTTATAAAGAACTTTCTGCAATAGAGTGAAAAGTAGGAATTTTAAAAAATTTTTTTTTTTTTATATTACTTGTTCTCTATCTCCCTTACGAACAACGGGGCCGTTCAATGTGAAATTGCAATTTTTTTTTTCCATTGTTAGTTTTGGCATTATACCTTACTTGTAAATATTGCTTATTTTCTTCTTTCTTATAATCTATATCAGAATTTTTTAAAATTTAAAATAAGTTAGCTATAAACAATTTTTAATTAACATAATTGATTTTAAACCAAAAAAAAATTATGCAGTAGAATCTCTGTAGGTCGAGCTTCAACGGAGACGCCAAATAATTCGAGTTATAGAGTTTTCGACTTATGGAGGATTTCGACTTACGCGAATTTTCTAAGGAAATATTCGACTTGTAGAGGTTTAGATTCTTTCTAACTTATTTTTGAGTTAGAGAGGTAAAATAAATAAAAATTCAAGTTACAGAGGAAATAAACATGTTTATTTGTTAGAGTTCAAATGAAATCAATAACAATAAAAAGAATATTTCATAGAATTGGTTATTCTATTTATGGTATACTTATACATTGTTTTCAAAGATACAATGACGTTCATTGTCGGCAAATTAAAGTCGGTAACTTATTTTTCTTTGAGCTATAAGAGGTAATTAGTTTCAAATGATCGAGTTGTAAAGGTTGTAAAATTAAACATTGCTAATGTTCGAGATACAGAGGTCCAATTTTTTTTTTCGAGTTACGGAGGGAAAATATATACCAAAATGGCTTATGGGGATCGACTAATCATTTCGACATATAGAGGGTTGAAATTTCGAGTAATGGAGGTTTTGGAGCTTGAAGAGAAGGGAACAAAACTATTTTCGAGTTTAGGGGTTTTCGATTTATCGAGGTTCGACTTAAAAGAGGTTCTACTGCATTAAAATGCATAGTTCTGAGGATGTCTCCTGAGCAATTAATAATAAATCAACAAAAGGATATTAAAAAATATTATTAAAAACATTTTTTCCACGGACTTTCCCCTTGAGAACTTTAAAACATTTTGTTTATCAAAATACTCTAACTATTTTCTATTTAATAATGTTAGTAAGCGTTTGCTATGTTTTTCATACTTGGAATATCCGAAGTAACTAGGAGGTGCGAAATACTCATTTTGAAACAACTCGTCTAACGCAATGTCCTTAACGCTTGAAGGAGCACTAATATCGTTAATGTTTTTGAACATGCTGTTGGATTCTTGCTCATCTGAGTGAAACTCCTAGCAGTAATTGAATACTTTTTGTCAAAAGTAATTTATCAAAAAGCAATAAATCTGTTCAGAACACTTTTCAGAACTTAAGTTAGATTTTGGTAACTTTGTTTTTTAATAATTTTATACAAATTATAGTACTTTCCATTTTTCTTCAAGAGATACGAAAATGTTATTAAGATTTCAATAAGTTCACTCACCATTCAATTTTTTTTATAGGAAACTTATAAATAGACTAAGAAGAAAATTATACCTAATATTCTAAATTTGATAAAAATTTCTCAGTGGAAACGTTACAGATTTAATTTTTTAAGGTTTTTCCGAGATTAATTTCATATTTATTTTTAATTTTAATGTTAATAACCAGAACTTAATGTTAATAACCATAACCAGATCAGGACACTTGAGCTTTGGTTAGTTTCCTCTGCTATAGCAATTGCAGAAGGTTTTCAATAGCAGCATTTAACCAAAGTGTATTTAATACTTTATAGCTACTTTCTCTTTTCCCCATCAGGGAGAAAGTAATGCCGTCCTAGAGAATTTTCTGTGGTAAATTGTCTCATAACAGGTAGGCTGAACAGTTCGTAGGCTGGCACATAGATGGCACTACTAGTATTAAATCCATATAATTTTTAGTTAGCCCTAACCTTCAAAAGATACGTGTATAAATTTGACAGCTGTTGCACTATTGTAGTATGTGAGTTTAGCATTTTGTAGTGAAGCAACTTTTGTTAGTTTTAAAAATGGATAAAAAGGAATTTCGTGTGTTAATAAAGCATTGCTTTTTGGCGAAAAAAAAAATACTATTGAAGCCAAGGCTTGGCTTTATAAACATTATTCGGACTTTTCACCAGGAAAATCAACCGTAGAGAAATGGTTTGTTAAATTTAAGCGAGGCGAAATGAGCACCGAGGACGATGCACGCAGTGGATGCCCCAAAGAGGCTGTTACCGACGAAAACATAAAAAAAGTCCACAAAATAATTTCTGATAACCATAAAAGGAAGTTGATTGAGATAGCTGAGACCCTAAAGATATTAAAGGGAACGTGTTGAACATATCGTGAATGAATATTTGGATATGCGAAAGCTCTGTTCAAAGTGGGTGCCGCGCGAGCTCACAATCGACCAAAAACAACAACGAATTGAGAATTCTAAGCAGTGTTTGGAGCTGTTCAATCGTAATAAACCCGAATTTTTGCGTCGATGTGTGACAATGGATGAAACTGGCTCCATCATTTCACACCGGTGTCCAATCGAGCCACCAAGCCTACGAACTTTTCAGCCCACCTGGTAGACATGTGGAAATACAAGAAATCCAATATCCTCCACATATGTAAATCCAAGGAAACAATCATGCAAATAATTCGAACGAAGCATGTTACCAAAGAATATGTTATGTTTATTATTTTAAATTATACCCATTGAAGTCAATTACTATCAAGTATCCTCAATAAAAATCACGGCACATTGTGTCTCCAGTTTATTGAAGCATACAAAGGAAGTTAAAATTGTTTCCTCAATTAACACGTTTGTAAAACTATAGAAAAGGGAAATTTACTTTAAATGTCATTTTATATTTGCGTTTCAATTTAAATGGATAAACTTATTGATATTAGGAATTAATTGTAACAATAGAGAACAGTTAATTAGTTTATCATATAGATTTAACTATATTAATTATCTAATGAAAACTGTTTTCTAAGCATTGTTACACAATGTAGATTCAGAAATAAATATTTTGAAGCTGTAACAGCATGTTACAGTCCTTTTCTTCATGATAATCCACAATAAATCTTTGATCTTTTCAATTACCATCCAGAAACCTCCACATTAATTGTATTATCTTTTATCTCTACATGGTTAATTTGAAATTAGGTCTTACAATAGATTCCAAGTAAATGAAAATATACTAATCAACAAATAAGTAAATAAATTTGATCTAAACCATTTTTGCTTCAAAGCCATTATTAGCTTTACTTCAAAAACTAAAGATACACTTTAATGGATGACGTTTTTTTAAATCAAATCCCAAATTTTATTTATAAATAGATAAAAAAAACCCTCTTAGGTAATGAAGAACATTTTTCAATGAATTATGTATTAAATTTCTATCAGCAAATGAAACTTAACTATTCCCCTGATAGCGAAAGCGTTACGCTTAGATTTAGAAAAATAAATTTAAAGATAAGTAGCAAATATTTACCCTGTAAACTGTTTTTTTCTTCCATGCGTTAAGGATATAGAACTATCACTTCAGTGAGAACTTATGCATTGATTTGTAAAAAACTCTTGAAACTTTTCAGGGAATTTATCCTTACCTACGATTTTGGATAAAACAGAAAATAGTTGAACAGTAAAAACGCGTATAGAATGATGGCTTTGTTAAGGATCAGTTGTCCTGCATGTTCATTGAATCTGAAACAATTCTGAAAAGGGGAGAAAAGTTTAGAATATACATAGAAAGAATTAGAATCAAACTAGGAGACTGATGTCAAAATAAGGTAGAAAGAAAGAAAATTTTTAGAAAACAACGAAGGAAAACTGAATAAAAATAATTTAAATAAGATTTAAAATTTTAATTAATAAATGAAAGCAATGTTAAGCGATATAAAATATATTTAGTTCACACTTGTTATAAGGGTGCAGAAGAACTTGATATTGCTCTACTTTATTACAGAATACGTAGAATTAATCATCACCAGAAAGAATTGGTAGGCCTTTTTTTTTTTATTAATTTCAATTTCCACTAAATCATTTAAATATCTTTGTATTAATAAAAAAGTTTCATTAGAAAAATCAAGACTTGTATTATTTTCATCATTCACTCTTATCCTCTTCACAACTTGTTTATGCATTTAAATTGATTTATAACGGTTTATACTGTCATATTTTTCTCTACTGAGGAATAAGTCTCATTGCTGATATTTTTAGGCTCTTAATAGTCTTAATCGTGATATCTTTCATATTTTTCGATGAATATAACAGTTAGAAGAAAGAGCTTTTGATTCTCTTTACCGTGAGTACTTCAAATGGCATGTAGAGAACACTTTTTAATCACTCCGTTATAAGTTTTACATGTGTAACACAATAATAATGATTTTCCCAACTCATTGTTGGATACAACTCTTGACTTGGTTTATAACATATTACATTGTAATCTAAGTAAGGATGATTGTCTCTTATGAATATAATATTCTATATGATTCAAACTATGGTAAGAATTAACAAAAATATTGAAAAATTCATATTCTTTTATCTATTACAATAGAGCAAATATTGATATTTCATACAAAAGTATTTAAAAACAAAAACATTATTTGTCGGGAACATTCCATTTTTTAATAGTGTTTTTTTAAAAAAGAACAGCTACAACTTCAAAAAGTTAGATTTTAATTTTAAATTAACCCTAAATCTTAATTTGCAGCAGATTTGGGGTCTTTTAATTTATAATTATTTACATAAATTAATCAAAAAGCTACTCGTTATAAAACGAATATACTCAAGATAGAGCATATGAAGATGAATGAAAACGATTAGTTTTGGTTCATTTCGTTAATAAGGTTTCAAACTGTGGTTTAAAATCTTCTAATCTTTTATATTCGTCCGCAAATTTTGACGCCTTTGCCTTTATCCACTAACATTCATATTTAATTTACTAGTTGTTTTTCATCCTACTAATTATTCGATCGATACTTGACAAATTTGAATATTTAGTATTCTATCTTCCTTTTTTATTTGTTATATATTTAAATGATGCTTGTATTGTATTGTTATTGTAATATTTCACATACCATGCTTTCTGTAAATATTATATTTCAATGCAATCCCGTACTAAACGTAAGTCTTCAATATCAATTTTATTCATGCTGTTTTCTCATTTTTTTATTACTCATTTGTATTTCAATGAGTAATAAAAAATGCTGCCTATTGTAAAATCGTATCCTCATTTTTCAGTTATTGAAATGTCAAAAGTGAATCATGAAAAAA
Source organism: Caerostris extrusa (assembly GCA_021605095.1). NCBI lineage: Eukaryota > Metazoa > Arthropoda > Arachnida > Araneae > Araneidae > Caerostris > Caerostris extrusa. The sequence continues at coordinate 14,276 of BPLR01011757.1, read as the reverse complement.
TTTATTATCTTAGTATTTTTTTATTCCGCGTAAATCTTGCAATTTCTATTAACCTATTATCCCAATTTTAATCTAATAACTGTTGCAATGTTTATCATCCCCTTTCTTTTCCCATCTCTTAATTTTCTCTATCTCTAATATCTCTATCTCCATCTCAGATCTTGCCACAGTGACGTGATGTGATGTAGTAGTAATATAGTTCCTAAGCTCTTGGACTCAAAGAAGAAAGTTCTAGTGGACCAGATGCCATCCTAGGGGCGTTTGTACAAAATTGCTGTGGTACAATAGCTAATGACAACTTTAGGGATAGTGACATGGTGTGGTGTAATAGCATTAAAAGACCAACCAAAACACAACCAGGACTCGATATTCCCCAAAAAAGTTTCCGTACATTTATATGTTGTCTGATTTCGATGAGGACGATGATTCAACTCCATTGAAATTAAAATAAATGGAAAATATGTTGGAAAAGAAATGGGAATGAATTTTTAAGCATTTCTACTGTGCTTGTAAGATTTGGGAAATTAATTTGCTATAACTGCATTTGACATAGCCTATTCAAACTCTATATCAAACAAACGCTTAAGAGTAATTCATTATCCAGCAGATTTGTGTACTAAGAAAATTATTTCATCCAGAATCAATTTCTAATGGCAATTATGCTATGCTATTCACGATAAAAAAATGAAAGAAAAATACTTCTTATGGTATAGTTCTGTATGGGTCTAATTTAAAGGAAACTGCAATAACGTCAAAAGATTGCAGCAAGGCTTCTTGAAACTATTTTTAGCTTTTGGTAACTAAAGGCATTGCTAACAATTACATGTAACAAAGTTTGTTTTAATATTTTTACTGAAGGAAAAATATTTCGAACATTTTAACAAAATAAATTTTTATATAACGTGTTCATTGGGAAAATCTTAACTATATTGAATTTCATGTTAATAAATAAAATTAAAAAATATTTACTGTAGTTTAATTAAAATTATTGGCTTATAAAAACAAACAACAGTTTTCATGGTTCGGAGTAAATCTAATGCATTTTTTAATCAATTTGTATAAAAAAGTTTTGATATTATTTATTCAAAGTATAAACTAGTTGTAAGTTTTCCATCAAGCTATCATTAGGTCGTATATGTTTTTCTTATTACCAAAATTTTTAGAAGTATTTCTATTTTTTTTATTACAATACACTTGCATAAAAGTATGCTAATGCTAATATATTGAAGCTGAATTAAAATTTATCACGAATATGATAATAAATTTTTGAGAAAGTATGTTGATATAAATTTTGACAGCATGTTTTGCAAGAATTAATTTGCTTGAGTTTAAGAGTCATTGTGTTGAATAACGATCAATTTATTAACTATACAATTATTCTACTCTACATGTCAAATTATTTTTTAGTACTTTTCTTATTTATATATATGAATAAATTTGCAGAGGTCGTTTATATCTAATTAAATTGTGAAAGCTATGCATTTAAAAAAAATTCAATTAATTAGATATTATGAAATAATTTCAAGTATGTTCTGTTAAAATTTCAAGAACCTGTAAGAATTCTGTAAAAGAATAGGTAAATCGCAAGTTTTATATGAGAAAATAATTTCTATTTATTCTGATGCATATATATTTTGGATATTATTTTGAAGCTTTCTGCAAAATAGGAATTTTTAATGTATCGAAATTTCAGTTGCTTCATGCTTAAATGCTTCACATTTTTCTAATACCTTTAAAGTTGATATTCAGATTTTAAATATGGCCTTCTTTATTTGTATTTCCACTGCAATTGCTAAAAAATATTATCAGAATAATAATTACTTAACTTTTACAACTTTGTGAATTTTCCAACTTTAACAACAACTTTATGAATTTTTCTTAAATTTAAACTCTTTACAAGAGCAACATTCTTTCCATTCAAATTTTTAATATATTATATGATGTTTTGAATTTTCCATTCTTTAAATGTCTTAACAAGATTTGTTGTAAACTTAATTACTTAAAATCTTTACGTCAATATAAAATATCAAAATAAAAAAAAAGACAAATTTTCTTAATTTTTATCTTTCTACTATGACTTTTCCCTTTCCGTGTTTCCTTGTTGCAGTATATCTAAACACTTTTACTAATTTAACATAATATACAGGTTAATGACTAAATAAAAAATACTTTTAGTGTAACTTGATGTAGCAATTTGACTTGCACTTTTAAAATTATTCGACCCTGTCTTTTTCTACCATTTTGCCACTTGGTGTCTTGGCAGAGACAATAATTAAATAAATAAAAGTAATTAAAATCTTCAATCTCAATTTTCTCAGAAATTATTGAGATGGACTGCTTATTACTTTGACCACTTACCTTCCTAGACCTGACTTAAGGCATTATAAGTTTGAATCAATTTGGTGACGAAGTCACTATAACCTATCCTTGTTAGTAATTGTATTTATTTCAAATAATTTTTTTGTTGCCTTCCTTCCAGTGATTCAGTGAAATTATTAATTAATTAGAGTGGACTCTGTTTGGTTACTGTTGTTTGTCACTGCTTTAAGAAAAATAAATAAGTGAAAGTTATTAGTCTCATAATAGAGTCTCACACACAGTTAAACAGTTTGGTTAAAATTTTACGAGTTTTCTCCTATGCAACACTAAACAGTTACTCCTGAAAGTCCTCCAGGAAAACATTTTCCTTCTTTTTTTTTTTCGGAAAAAGTCAGGCATCATTTTCTAGAATTGCTAATCGCAGGGTCTGTTAACGATGCAGTTTCTTTCTCTTCGTTATTAACTATTTATAGATTTGATATTTTACTGTTTGTTAAATAAGATAAGCCCCAACAGCACACATTTTTTTTACCGATAGAAGGCATAGTGGTAACATTTCATTTCAAATACCTTGGCTTTGAATTTAATTTCATTGATTCTTCACGACTCTATAGAAATAATTCTAAATATTAGTATAGTGGTTTGCATTTTTTCACTTTAGTTTATTTTCTCCTTCTCCCTGCTAATAGACAAAATTTGTTAATGAAAGAAGCAATGGTGGCAATATTTTGAAAATGCTTCAGAAGGCAAATGCAACAAAATTAATTATTTATACGAACTATTCTTAGCTATGTAAAGAATAGAGAAACACTTTTCTGCAATGTGGTATTTAATTTTTCTATCGTAAATTCTATTGTAATTATTTTTTTTATTAATGTTCAAGAGGATCACAATCAAATTCCAATAAAAACAGCTTTAATTAGGCTTTTGATGCAGATATTCAATTAGTAAAACATTCGTCATTCATACATTTAATTAAGTGAATGTCAATAAACCACTGAATCTAGATTTGGAACTAGAAGAAAATTGCTCAAAGCAATAAGGATTCAGAAAGATACATTGTTCGCTTTGTGACTCAAGAAAAAAATTATTTTATATCCATATTATTTCATGAAAAGACAACAATTCAAAGTTACTAATTCATGAGATCCCTACAATTTTAATAAACGAGAAAGTCTACCCTGCCAATTAATTTGCTAAGCTGGAACACTCCAGAAATAAAATGCCCTAAATTGGAAAACTTGTTGAAACCTTGCTCTAATATACGTATTCCATTAATCATGTGGTTTACGCCATTTATTAATACACGGAGATCAGTGCAAAGAACGAAGATGCAGAGATGTTCGAAAGTTAGAAATTTAACTCCGACGGGGAAAAAGAACAAGTAGTGGAAGATCAATAATTCCGGAATCTGATTCCTAATTCCTTCCCCGCAGCATAAATTATGTTGAAAATTGTAGCTTCTTAGAGGGGTTATTTCCTTATTTTTAAAAAGTAGGTTTCATCTTAAGTAGTTTATAAATTAATATGAATAATAAATTACCCGTACATAATTTCAATATAAGCTTTCCATTATAACTCAGACCTGCATTATAGAAACTCGTTTAAATTTTAAATATAGTTTTGTAAGTCATTTATTAAACAAGCAGTATGAAATCTTTTCTTTAAATTAAAACATGTGGACGCAAATGATTAAACCATACCAATAATAAATAATTAATGAAATTTTAAAACAATCATGGTAATTGTAGTTTACATAACAGATTAAACACTTCTCTGGTTCTTTTTTAATGAAAAAGGATGACAAATTGATTGCAATTATTACAGATTTCTTTTAATTAAAAGAAATTTGTATAAGAAATAAGAAATTTGGCTCTTTACTAAGGTCGTTAGGCTATCTATCTCACATTTATTTAACAAAAATGATTAATCATCTGTCTGGTTTGGCACATTCTCTAATTTAGAGGATTGTCAAGGATCTATTAAAGTCCAACCTATTTTTGTGCTGGCCCTAGGAATGGCATAAAAAAATATCTTGAAACTTCATAAATAGCTATGAAATGTTTGCAATACATTAAAAAAATTTTATGCCTTAAATACGGACAGCATTAAAAGTCCCACATAGTCAATATCTAAATCAAAATCTCACGATATAGCACTACTTTGCATTTAATAACATTCTTGGTAATGGGATGATTTCATATCAGGTAGGCCATCTGTTGGATTTTTTTAATTTGCATGTTATTTTGATGGCCATCTGTTCTTTTCTTTGTGAATTAAAGTTTTTAGTTAATTTTTATTCATAATATGCATTTAATGGAATTTTTTTATACCGCACAAAAAAGACCGCATAAAAACAGGTTTGACTTTTAAGTCAGATTAAAAACAGGTTAGTTTCGTAAACATATGTAATTTCTGGTTTAGTGTGGAGGACTAAGAAGCTTCTAATATTTTTATGTGGTAATTTTATTCAGTATTGCGTCAGAACAGTCGAATTGAAATTTAATTTATATAAAAAAATTAAATACTGAACTCTGTGCTTAAAACTTTATTCTGAGTCTTTGTGAATAATAATAAAATATTTTTTTATAATTTTCTAATTAAATATTTTAGTTACTGAAAAATTTCCTTCCAAGCATAGTAATCTTTTTAATGAGAAATTGCTTAACTATTTGCCTTTATTTTCAAAAATAAATAAACAAATTGAACACTTGATTACCAAATTTTTTACCTAATGCAGAAACAGATGGGAGAATTTAAAGAACAGGAATGTCGAGGCAGATGCAAATAATTTCCATTTGATGTACCCTGAGTGGTAGATTCTATTACAGCATGGATGGAAATAATAGAAGATAAAAGTAACTGAATAAAAAAAATGTTTCCCTTTTTTTTCTTTTTCAAATTTTATAATACTGATTATAACAAATTCACCAGGAAATTAAAATGTTACGGTAGTATAACTAAATGTGGAAGTTCATGTTATTTAAACATTTTGATTTTATGAATTTTATCAAAGCTAAGTGATGATGAAATCAAAACAAAACAAGTGAATAAATTATATGTTTGAGAATTTTGAGTGGTCCCTATTTCACATTTAAGCAAATAATCTTAATTTATTTTTGAGTTTTTCTATGTTTCAAAATTTATTACTTAATTTTCAATCAGTTTCGTGAAATTTAATCGCTTTAATTAATCTTTTTCTAATAATAATCCAATCAAACAGATAGTGGTTTGGCAATTTCAACCAATAAACAAAAGGAGCTAAAACTAAGAAGAAATTAATACGAAGGAATAATAGAGAAAATAAACAATAAATAATGAGTCATTAAACTAAAATAGGATTAGAGGTTAGTTATTTCTCAAAGTTGTTAACTCTTCGAAATTAATTTATCCTAAATATCTAAATGAAAAATATAATCTCTTCCCTTTTATAAAAAACAGACATTCTTGTTTTGATAAAAACTATAACAAATTTTATTGAAAGAAAATTAGCATAAAATAGTAATACTTGAAGTTAGCATATGTTTATTGACATACAAGTTAAGTTTAATACGATGGTATTAATTTTTTTTTAATTAAATATAACCACTGCAATTTAAATTTCTATTTTTAATCAAATTTTAAGATTTAAATGTACCTATTTTTATCGTCTAAAATTTTATCTGAAAAAAAAACAATTCAATTATAACAAAAATATATTAATCACCATTGTAAATATATTAATTATCTTAAAATCACTCTTTTGGGGTTTAATATTTTCAATGTTTAAAAAAGGTGAATTAAATTTAGAAGTAACATAGGAAACATCAATGACAGTTATTAAATATATAATAATAATATTCCAGTTATAATTTTCTAAATTTTTAATAAAATATAATTATTAATATTATACTATAATTATTAATTACATCTGCTTCTTATATGTACAAGTATCACGATTTCAGGACGATCCAATAATCTTTCCCTAAATTATTCTATCTCTCCTTATTTGTTTTTGCATCCTCAAAACCACAGACGTCATTGTTACCTTACCAGATTTTTTTTCGATTCATTATCTTCGTGCGTTTTGAAAATTTTTTGTCACTGATTTTCTCACAGAATCCAACTTGTTCTTATGTTGATGTTTATTTCTTGTCATTATTTTTGTTCTTCGTATAAATTATGATTGACTAATAATGTCTACTTTTCTGCCTACTATCTCAACCTCCCTCTTCCTGTACTAAAATAGGAAAGAACAAATCATTGTAACAGTTAAACCTATCTGTTCAGTTTCTGTAAAAGTGGGTAGTAATACTCTTGCAGTAATTCACCTTTCTCTTCAGAAGCTTAAACCACTTTCTGATCCAAAGTCGAAATAGAACGTCGAATAAAATAAAAATCTGCCACTCGAGTAAATCTTGCATCTGCACCTTCGACTTCCGCCAGTGTTTCTTCATTTTTTTTCTACTAGAAAGAACCAACTGAATGCTGCAATCACGCAAAGCCATTCTATAGAGAATTTAACTGAAAAACAATAGATAAAAATAATAACTCCAAAGATAGTACAGTACCTAACATGAAAAGATTGAAAGGACCATTAGCTGAAACCCTACATTCATTAGGACAAGCAATATCCATGACAGTGAATAGTTTCTCTAATGATGAAGATAATGGTATATGACACGAAATATATATATATATATATATATATATATATCATAGGGTTAGATAAGTATTTGGTTTGATTTTAATCGAATCAAATTTTATCTAGAAATTGTAAACTTTGAGACTTATGAAACAGAAGCCAATTTCAATAATTTTTATCTAGTTAAGATACACAATTTTTGTTTTATTTAAAAATTTAATTTAAATAGTTTTCAGCCTTAAATTTAAATATTATTTGGCGTATCTTGAACAAAATTGGCCCTTGTAACTTAGAACACTACTCACCCATAATTATTTATATTATTATGATACACCCTAGTTTAACTACAATTGTACTTACTACAACAAAAAAAAAAAAAAAGTTTTCTTAAAATTCTTAATTCTCTGTAAGATTCAACATTGAGAATAAAAATAACTGAACCCCAAAACTTATATTACTGATATAGAAGAATCAGTAGATCATGAAAGAGGTGAACTGATTCATCTTGATTAACTTTTAAAACAAAAGAACTATAGAAGAAATGGATAATGAGGAAGATTACGAAGAGAAAAATGTAATTTTAATTTACTGATTGTTTTTATAGTTGTTTCTATTAATTACACTTTGCTAATTAATTATTTTTGTGAATCATAATTAAGCATTACATTATTTTTGTCATTTGAAAAAATATTAGCTGAACTATTTTGTAAATTATATGAAGAAATTCGATTAATAAAACACTTAAAGAAGGTATTAAAGTTTTGTAAAAGCAAATTTTAAATGTATCATTAATTAAATGTTATGGTGAAATATGTGCAAAGCAACAATAATCAATTTAATAATTAAAAATGTTGCTTTCATTCATGATAAAACATTAATTAAGACTATGTAATAGATTTTTCTTATTGTTATTACTAAACAATATTTAATGGAATTAAAGAAAAGATTTTATTATGTAGTTATGTCTGATTGTTAAACGAGCGGTAATGTACGCAACTTCTGTTTAAGAAAGCTTAGATTCGCCGAATCCGTTGGCAAAATCAGTTGTAATAATTTCTTTTAAAGGGAAATTTTCCAGTTTTGCTCCCATAAGACACTCAAATTTAGGGCTGTCGATCAATCTTGAAAGGCATAACTTCCCCTTAAACCATCATTGTGCTTGCTTTCTTAGAAGATGCATTAATAAACATGTTTTTATAGCTTTTTTTTTCATAGTTTGTATTATTCCTTTTAATTGTATTCTAAATATAAATCTAATTTACGAAAGAATAAAAAAAAAAATCAAAAATTACAAAATTTTAGCTACATTAGAATCTGCTTACAATGGAGTTCTATGTTTGAAATGGAACATAATATGTCAAAGATGAATTGTAAAATAATTAAGTACTAAAGTTCAGTAAAGTTTTCAGGCTCTTAATACTGTATTCTCTCTCTCTATTGCTCATATAAAGATGCAACGAAAACCTCTATATAACGGGGTGCTTTATAATTGTGTTAAGTATTGTAACTATTTTTTCTCAATATAAAGCGTGAACTATTTGAATGCTTGATATAACGATACTCAGAATATTGAGGGGCTATTGTAATACGATAAACAAATTCAACACACGTTTCTATTATGATAATCACATTCTTAACCATATCGTCTGATACGTACCTATTTTCATTACTTACAGAGGAAAACTGATCATTTTGTCCCATTACATTAATTTATACCTATCAATATCAGAGGAACCTAGAAAATATATGACATGATCATCAGTTTCAGAAATCGTTATATATCAATTTTCTTTCTGGGAAGTAAAATGTGATCATTTTAGTCTAATGAATGTAATGAAATATAGAGATGTTATCTGCCCATTTCGACTTTTACTAATACTCATTTCTCTTTATATTTTACTTTTTTTTTCTGTATGAACATCTCTTAACTAAGAATGGTCAATTAACTGAGTATTACTTTTTTTAGTAATATGCACTTTATATATGACATTTTGGTTTATTTTTCTGATGGCAAATCGAATGATTATTTTTAATGCATGAACTAATCATTCTCTTCTCATGCTGTAGTAGATTCAGCTTTTATCCAGAGTGTACCTTTTGGAGAGATCATTTATTCTAGATTCAAAAGAAGAAAAGCAAGAGGAATACCTTTCTGGGGGTTCCCAAAAATAACTTTATGCATATACTTATTATACTTGAGGAAGTCTGTCATTTTAAATGACCTTAGATAAGCCAACAGAATTAAACCTGTGACTCCTTCCTTTGAATTAGAACGATATACAACCTACTTCTTGAATCTTTATTTAACCAAAAAACATGGTGAAATAAATAGAACTAAGTAAATTTTCTGTCTGTGATGGATAATTTTTTCTTCTCATTTAAATACATCAAAAATTAATTAAATATTATGCATTGCTTATGAACGAAATGTGAATGAAAATTAGAAGATTTTCTTTGAATTAAATAATTTCACAATATCTCTCAATTGAGATACGACATTTTTGTCGTTTTATTCCAATGATCAAATAGCAAAAGCAATTTTTGAAACGACATCGCCACATAAAGTACCGAAACTTGGAAGAGAAAAAATAAACAGAGTTTTCCAACTTCTACCGAAGATAAGCACCGAACTAAATTGATATTCCTGAGTTATCTCCAAACAAGTACTGAAAATGAAGATTTGCGCAAGTAGCTTTAGTGAATTGGTGATCAAAAGATCGTGTGAGGAATTTCTAATCTTAGCAGCAGAAATGACTTAGGTGAAATCATTCTCCACAATTCTCAGAGAGATAAAAGTGAATCACCCTATTGAGCAAATAAGAAGGGACACGCAGGCTTAAGACAAATGGAAGAAATAATGGTAGGAGGGAATGAGAAAGAAGAACAGGGGAAAGAGCACACAAAGAATGCGAAAGAACTCGTAAGTTAGATCACGATAAGAATAGATGACAAGATGAAATCAGCACTGTCTAATAGCAAATTGATACCTGTAGGAATCCACTCACCTCTAAACTTCTTTCTTCTTATACAGATGAGCAGACAATTTTTTTTCATATATATTAGAGCATCAATCATTTCCTATGTACCACAAAATACAACACGAGGATTATAGAAATGAAAGATATAGGCAAAACTTATTAAAGGAAAAATTAGAAAGTATTAAAAATTAATTGAATGTGTTAATACAACAAAAATTAAATAAATATGTAAATACAACAAAAATTAATTGAATTTGTATTTAAATTAAATTGTGTAAATACAACAAAAATTAATTGAATATGTATTTAAAATTCAATTGAATGTGCAAATGCAACAAAAATTAATTGAATTTGTATTTAAAATTAAATTGACTGTGTAAATACAACAAAAAAAAAAAAAATTAATTGAATGTGTATTTAAAATTAAATTCAATGGTAAATACAACAAATTTTTGCGATTTTTTTCAAAAACGAATTTTAAAAGCGAATTTTTTAAAAACGAAAATGTTGGTATGTTTTTTTTATTAAAAAAATAAAAGTTGGGTAAACAAAAGCAAAATACAACATCATCAACAAATACAGTGAGAAACAAAACAATGTTAGAAGAAAAATTAAATTGTAGAAAGCGTGCAAAAAGAGAAAGTTTTTAAAGAAAATATATATAATCGTAAACACACGATGTAATGCAATAGATAAATTACATGAAGGCGAATTTACGTTCAACGAACGTACTGAGTTTCACTGGTCGAGTTTTTTTCAGAGTTAACGAGTTAATTGAACAGACCATCTGGTGATGTTTTAAATGCAGAAGGAAGAGCCAGTTAAATTTCTTTCCTGTCATTTTATTATGTGAAAGTGAAATTGGGCCTGAATGGCCGAGTGGCTGGCGCTCAGTACCACAGGTTTTCGGGTTCGAGTCCCGGCGGTGCCATGGTTGTTTGTAGTGGTTCGGAAATCCACTTTAAAAAGTAGGTCCCGGTCTAATAGATCGTAGAGCGTTACGGGGGCATTGTTACTCCGCGTCCGTGGCTTATCTTCAAGTTACACGCGCCCCTGGGTAATGTAAAGTGAGTAACGTCTGTGCAGCACTTGCCTTAAGGCATCTAAGACCAAGCTGTATGTGTTTGCCAGCTGCATTAGAAAGAAAAAAATTATCTGTGAAACTAAATGATTTTTATCTATCAGAAACTATTCCTGTTACTTCCCCATTTCTGTTTTATTTCAAAAATTTATCCAAATCGCAAGAACTAAGAATAATTAATAATAATTATAAAATCGTTCAGAATCAAATCCAAGCCATGTACAAAATATTTCTAATAGTCCAAACATTGTAAAAACAAACATTCAATTGCCAAAAACATTGTAAAAACAAACATTCAATTGCCAAACATTGCCCATTAAAAATATTTACAAATAGATCTTAACTATAAGAAGGAATGTATCTTTAGTAAGTAATGAAACAACAAAAGATATTAGACGTTTCAACTATTTGCGGAGTTAAAAATAATTATCATTGTTTATCAGTTGTAAGATATGTGATAAAGGAAGTACATAATACATAAATCATCTAAAAGAATTTTCCAATCTTCGTCATTTACTTATTTAATACTTTTCTTTATAAATGTAAATAAAATTAAACAATAAATTTTTAAGCTTTTTAATTATTTTAATGCAAAAACCATGTTAGCATGAAGTTGTGATTTTATTCGCTCAAATGCTGAGTACTGTGCATTTATTCACACAGTAGAGAGATGGGTTTAATCAACTATAACAACTTTTACTTAAGTCAACTTCTTCAAATTGTTTTGCTTTTATTACTTTAACATACAGATTAGTATTAAAGTGAGTCCTGTTTCTTTTAGCTTTGTCTCTACATTAATGTTCACTTTTTAGTTCTGAATGATAAAAATCATTAGATTAAAAATAATAAAAAATCTCCCATTTAGTCAAGAAACAAACAAGCAAAGAATTAGGAAGACATTCATGGGGATAATCGTCATTCATCATTCATTCACTCATTCATTAATCATTCAATTATTAATAATCCATCATTCATTCATTAATAATATTCATTACTTATTTATCAATAATTCCTCATTCATTCATCAATAATATTCATTATTAATTCATTAATAATTCCTCATTCATTCATAATGGAAGACATTCAACTTTTCCAAACAAAAGAAAAGTTAAATGCCTTCCCATTTATTGAATAAAATAAAAATAATAAAATTAACAATTTTTAATAAATTATTAAAAAATGTGCAACTTAAAATATCCACCAAGTTAAAAAATAATTTTTAAACATATTATTCTTTATTATCTTTTGAAGCAAAGGTAAGTTTTTTTTTCTTATGAAATCATTGAACATGCAAAGGAGTTTAATCACTGAAAAAAAACAAAAAACTTTGATGTTACTGAGGTTCTTGTATCAACATTAACATTTCATTCTTCGACATTCATCATGGCAAATATTCATTTATTATACGTTTATACATAATTAGAATTTAACAAAAATCAATAAGGGTATCTTAAATTAAAATCTCACTATTTAGAAAAAATTAACAATAAGGCATTCATATCGGTGCTGAGCTAGACAGTCCTTACTTGAAATAGTCTAAGCCTAATGTAGTGCCATCTATTGATAACACATTAAACGATAACACACTGCAAAAATTATAGTGTGCAATTTTCAAAAAAGATAATTACGAAATAATTCTTGGACGTAAATCTCTTATCGCACCATAAAAATAATTTGCTAATTTTGATTTGTTTGTTCACTGAATAACCCCCTTTTAGAATGTTTAAGTCGAAAAATCAAATTTTCAGCCAAATTTTTCCCGCCCATGTTTCATGCACCCAAACATTTTTGGCTAGCATCATTTTACATATAAAAGGAAAATATTTGTTGTATAGGCATTGAAAAAAAGTGAGTATGTGAGTTTCATTTTGAAAATATTTTTGTTTATTCATGGAACTTATTTTTAATTTTTATAATTGTCTATTCCTTACTAATCTTTAGAAAAGAGATTTAAAATATTAGAAAATACAGTTTTTGCTACTAGAATAGAGAAATGCTAATAACTATCAGATAACAAATATCATTCATTAATAAATTTTAATCACTGTGAAAAACTAAAAAAACATTTGATCCATAGAGGAAAATGAAATTTTATGATATACAGAATTTATTGTTCCGAATTGAACCTTATATAAAGGAAAATTTTACTTTTATGCTTAGAACTTTTCACTGAAAAGTTGCATTTACTTTTAAATACAATTATTGGGAAGCTTTTATTTTTTATTTAATATACCAGTTTAGAGTTTTGAAATCACTCGTATACCTTTTAGATTTTTTTACCTTTGAGCTAGCTAATAAATCATCATTTTCTTTTAACAAGCTACTAATACCTCTTAAATTTCATTTTTTCTTTGCAACATATATGTAATTAGAATTATTTTTCTGTGTTTCTATTATTTTATAATGGTCTTTCCGTTTATCTCTAGTGAAATTAAAAGTTTTCTTAAACAAACTTTATATCTTATCTTTAAGCTAACATTTATGCATTTTACATGTCCTCTTATTTACTCCAATAAAATCGAATGACTTATAAAATTGCAAAATATAACATTTTTGCCATGTAATCTTATAAAATCTTCTTACATTTAAACTAACATATCTGAAGTTGTAAAATATCTTCAATAAATTATTTATTTAACATAGGTTTTTAGCCATAATTTTAAAAATTTTATTGTTTATAAAGCAATAAAACAAAACGTGTTTATGGTCACAATAGTAAAATTTAACTGTAAATACTTTACAGAATAACATGTCTAAAAATATCGTTATTGTTTATTAAATAGTTACCAATTTAATCTAACGCTAGTTAACAATAGTGATACAAGGAATGGACAAACTACCGGCCCGCCGGAAGGTTCTATCTGGCCCGCATTTGAGATGTAAAAAGTTAATTTGACGGTCCAAGGCAAACCAAAAAAAATATATATTATATATTATATACCCATCTCCTTTTCTACTTTTTTGATTAAATGATTGTTTTCTTCCTTTTCAAAGGACTGATGATCTTCCGCTTTCTCTATTTGAATATTTTTTACCGTACGCTTTCAACATCAAAAATTGAGAAACGATGAGGTCAGATTGCGTTGGATGGTGATGAGTTACGATACGCAAATCATCTCCAGGATTGTTTCACAAACATGCCCGAGTTAGGTGCATTTAATCATTACATCAGAAGTAAGGTTTCCCAAATTTAACCCTCTCACCCCGAGGGCATCAGTGCTATGTTTGCTTCATGCCGCCATATGTGAACAAAGTGTAGCAATACACATCGTGG
>BPLR01011756.1:0-145301 GCA_021605095.1 Caerostris extrusa | reverse complement strand
AGTTACGTATTGCTAGCGATTGACATTTTAAGATGTTAAATGGAATCTTTAAACAATCTGTTAAGTGGTATATTTTAAATATCCGATAAACAGAATCTTAAACAATCCGTTATACGGAATGTTTTAAACAATCTGTTAAATGGTATATTCTAAACAATCTGTTAAATGCTATATTTTAAACAGTCTGTTAATTGGAATCTTTTAAACAGCCTGTTAAATGGAATATTCTAAACAATCTGTTAAATGGAATATTTTAAACAATCTGTTAAATGGAATATTCTAAACAATCTGTTAAATGGAATATTTAAATAATCTGCTAAATGTAATATTCATTTAGCAGATTATTTAATGATTTAATGATTTAATGATTATTTAATGATTTATGCAGATTGTTTATCTGTTAAAAAAAATGAATTTTACATGTTAAAAAGGAAACCAATAAAATGTATTAGTATAAAAAGAATATAAAACTAAAGGAAAAACATACTTCTCAAATATTGAACAGTTAAATACAGTGACTGAAATTGGTGTTAAAAGTCTGAAATCTTTTCGTTTAAAAAAAAAAATTAAATTTCAATATACATATTCACAAAAAAATACAAAATCAGAAGTATAACAATTTCTCTTAAAACAGGAGAAAACATATTCAAGAAAAATTTGTCTTTGCACTTCTAAAGCTTTGTTAATAAATATTATCACTGAATCAAATTAAAGTTAAAAATACTTATAGTAAAAGGTGTTTCATGTTCGTTAAAACATGTAAATATTATTAATGAAATGCATATTTTACACGCTTAGTCTTTTTTTAAGAAAAAAAGTTTTTAAAGCTCTAGCTCGATTATTATTCCAGAAAATAACATAAATCAACAACCGACCCTAACTATTTTTATTTTTTTTGCCATCAGTGTCATTTTGATTGTTTTTAGTTTCGAAATTAAAAATGTTCTAACTATTAATATGATCTTATTCGATAATTGTATTTTATCATGAAAACAATTATTCTTGAAAGAATGGTGTTTATTTATAAATATTTATACTTTACAAGATTAATGACATCCATCTTTTCAAGTATGTGTAAGTAATATAGTATGTATATTATTTTATTAATACAATTATTATTTAAATAATGGTGTTTAGTGTTTTGCAAGTAATGTTAAAGTGCCATTATTGAAAATATGCTCAGTAAATTTGTATAACACATTGTTCATGAAATGCGACACAACCAATTAATGATATAAATGCTTTTAATCACAGCGATTAGGGTCCTGATGGCCGACTGGGTAACGTTCTGGTGCTCGATACCACATGTTTTGGGTTCGAATCCCGTCGGTGCCAGGGATGTCTGTAAATGATTTGCAACCCACTTTAGCAGCAGCTCCTGGGTCTCGATGACTCATAGAGCGTCACAGATCCCAAACAAACTTCTTCTCTTCGTGCAAACAACACTGCTAGCTCCCAAAGTGCGCCATAAAGGGGTATCTTGCAGCCTAGGCACAGTGCCCGTGATATAGTGTGCAGTGAAGCACCATGAGCGATTAAATGTTTGACACACACGTGAAAAGAACATAAGTCCTTAGTCTTTGTCAAGATCTTTTAAAATTGAACCTTTAGCAACAGGCTATATTAATAATTCTAAGCATATGTTTGAACAACATTTCACTGCTCATTTTATCACTGCTTCCTTTTTAGTTTCAATCACATTAAATTTAAAAAGGATTGCCATAAACACAAGGGCTTTCAAGATATTTATTAAACTGTTCAAAGTACCTAAAAATATCAAAGAAAATTAACATTGTAAAATACGAATTTCCAAAAATAAATATAATTAAAATAGCTGTTTCTTTTACTGAAAAAAACATTCAACTTATCGAAAAATATGAACTGTTTTTTTCAACACCAATGACAGAGGAAATATTGCATCCGATGAATCCATGAGATTCATCGGATACAAATAGTCTGGTCATTGTTGTAATGTGTTATTTATATAAAAATGGATGCATTGAACTGTCTACCCATCAGATATGAGATGTTATAGAAGTTTATATTTCTATAAAATTGAAGGTAAGAAATATAATTAAGTGCATTATCGGAAGGAAGGAAATTTTACACACAAAAATAGTCCTTCATGAGCTAAGTTGGTAGTTTCATATTTGTTGCAATTCGTATAAAGTTGCTTATAGCAATGTCATAAAAATCATTTCCTTTTTCAATAAGCAAGGGAAACGAAGGGAGTGAGTAATTTCGTGAGTAAAAGAGTAAGTACTTTGTGTCAGTAAGTTTCACTTTCAGAAAGCAAGAAAAGAAACTCTTTATTCGTGAATTTCTAATGTTTCATGATTTTCGTAAATTAATTTATGAAGTACCAATTCGGAACAACAATAATAAGGAATCTTCAATAAATAAAGTCAAGTATGAATTAGTAAGCAGTGAACGGCATTCTGTTTACTATTAAAAAGTAATTACAGTACAATAGTGAACTCAGGGAATCTTCAATGAATAAAAAGGGAATTATGAATTAGTGAGCAAGGAATGGCATTATGTTAAACGTTAAATCTTGCCTAATTCCGAGAATTTTTCAAAGTCTATAAAAAAAAAACTGCTTTTGCTTGGTCGATAGCAGTGGATGAAGATATCTTCTCCATCATCAATGATTTACAACTGCTTGGGCCAAACATCCCAGATCTCTGAGTGCAGATCTCCACCGAGTAGGCGAGCAGACATTTTTCATGGCGGCCACTTTGTCTCGCCCCTTTCTTCGCGGGGCATCCATCATCTCAACCCTTTCATCCTCCCGGTCATCTGGGATCGGGAGAGGCAGGAGACGGAGGGGGGTAGGGTCTCGTGCGTAATGGCGGCTAATGGCCAGGGGGTCACGCCATCTGATCCGGAAGCGTCACCGACACTTCCGGGGGTCATCCAGCTCTCTTCTTTCGGGTAGGGGGCGATGGATTTGGCTTGATGACTCGTGATCTCTCGAATTGGAACACATAACAATTAATTGCATCAATTTTTTTCTGAGACTGGATACAGTCTACTTATCCCCCCCGACATATATATTTATCAAAGTTTGCATGTGTATGTATGCCTAGGCACGGCTGCAATTTACATCCAAATTTCACCCAAAATGTGCAGAAGTACTTTTAATAGCTTAGACCAATCGAAAAAAAAAAAAAAAAAAAAAAAAACATTCGAAATTGAATATAAGATTTCTTCATATTTGACGGCTGTTTAAAAAAAAAGACTTTTATTCCGAGACACTAAATACAAAAAGTTAATTCTTATGTGTAACCAAATAATTTAACAAGTTGAAGAAGAACAAGTAATATAAAAAAATATATATACTTTTCTTTCACTATATTTAAGCAGAAAGTCCTTCATAAATAATTTTCATTCATTTTTTAAGTTTATCTTTAGCCATCTATTGGTAGAAATAAGCAATTTAAATCTAAAGAAAAACTAAAATTAATGAATTAAATTTAATTACTGAATTAATATTTGAAAAAAACTGTATTAACATCCAGTGTCATCCACTACAAGTTAAAAAATGTATTTCAACTTTATTGATGACTAAAAAGTATTTCATGAAAGATTGAAATTTGAACGAGATATATATAGGGAGAGTGTGAGCTATAGAAGGAATTGAAAAATCAAAAACAAAACACAATGAAGTAGAAAAAAATGATTTATTACACACACAATTCAATTATTACACACACAATGTCTTTTTTTAAATGAATAAATAAATTGACATAGAACTACGCTAAGATTTAGCATTAGCTAAGCATTGCAGGGTTAAGTTGCTTCGGTGTATATATATATATATATACAACTTTACAAACTACTCTTGCAAATCTTAGCAGAATATATATATATATATATGATGTGTATCTTAAAGTTATAAGTAACAGCGTTTTAGTTTATTTTCACTGAGTTCAGTAATCTTTTATCTATGTGTATACTATCTAATATCTTTTGATCTAATCTCTAAAAAAAAAATATTTTGTTCTTGGCGCCATCGGATGATGTGATAGTTTCCTGTTTACTTTCAATTCCTTCTATTAGCTCACACTCTCCCTATATCTTGTTCAAATTTTCAATCGTTCATAAAATTCTTTTCATTCATCTACTCAAGTTCAAATACATTTTTTTTGAACTTGTAGTGGATGACACCTGATGTTAATACAGTTTACTAATAATAGATGGCGCCAGATGTAAGAGGAATTCTCAACTTTATTTGTAAAGGACTTTTCTGCAATATCGTGAAAAAAGTAGGAATTGACTTAAAAAAAATTTTTTTTTTTATGTTACTTGTTTAATTTTCTTTAGAAGTTTTGGCATTAAAATGGTAGATTTTTTGAAGTTTTATGTGATTATATTCTTTTTTAAAACACTTTTATTCCAAATGCTCTATGATATAGGCTTATGTACATTTCATTTTCTAAATTCTTTTATTTATCTGTTATTCCTAGTAATTTTTTCTTTATAAGCTGCCAAACAGTAACTTGCACTTTTCACCGATATATTTTTCCTGATAAAATTTACCAAACTTAAAAATATTGCCTTTTATGTAGTTAAATAACTGCGGGCCACATATACTAATATTAATTAAATTCAAACAATCATCTTTTAATAATCTATTTTTAAATTTTTTTCATTATTCTATTCATTTTAATATTTTTACCAAGTGTTTGATCAAATTGGTGTAAAATTCATTCTCCATTGACAAATTATGTTTAACAAAGTTAAAAGTCATCCTGTGATGGTGCAAATTTAAGTAAATTTTCCAATAGTAAATCATATAAAAAATGAATGACTGCCTGGTATATTTAATTACAAGTTCAAATGGTTGATAACTTGCCAGATATACAAAAAGGATCATCATTATCAGAAAGCCTTTTTTTTGAAAATTAATAGTCGAAGATTATACTCTAATGCCCTGAAGTCGTGAAACACAATTGCTGGGGAAAAAACTAAGGGATTGAGAAATTACAATGTTTAAAAACATTTAAGATTATTTTTCACAAAGGAGAATTTCTATAAAATAAGTATGGGAATTTAAGTATTCTTTAACGCCAACTAGTTAACAAAATAGTAACTAATAAATAAGAGATATATATAAAGGCATATTTTTTTTTTTTTTGTTAACACAAACCTGAATGATTATAAATCAAGAATGTATAATAAAGCAGTCAAAAAAAAAATGTCAAATTATATTTTATTTATAAGATTGAACGCTACATTAAAAGCCATTTTCTAAGTATATGCACTAGTTACATGTACACTCCTTTGTTACTTCCGGCAGACATTGTAATATTTATTTATTACTATATTTGAAGAAATCATTGTTCAAAATCAAATATGTCCAAATTATAATTTATTTAAATGTTAAACTGTTTTACAGAGGTTTTTAAAAAATTACTGAAAAAAATTGGACAATTTTTTTTAACTGAACAATAAAAGATGCAATTCTGTACAAGCTTTAACATTCAACAATAGTTTGGAAGCAACCACAGTTTATTGGAGATAGAAAAAAATATTGAATGCAACTGTAACTGTTTGTGAATTTACGGAAATGTCTAATCGACAAATTTAATTTAATGCACAGAATACCAATGTATTGAGCAATGTACTACCAATGCACCAATACTTTTAACATTAATTGTTGCTTGAATTAAAGTAATTCCTTCTAGTACCACAAAAATATAGAATTTTGAAACAATTGGATTAAATTTATCGCTTCTTCAACAACAACAAAAAACTATAAACAAAGGAATATGTTCGAATCAAATGAATCAAAAATATCTTTATTATTCCATAATTATATGATTATATGATCGTCCCTTTTTCTTGCAAAATATTAAAACCTGAAAACCTTCTATGTCAAATTATTGATTGTTTGAAACCCTCTAATGCATCACCCAATAGAAAGTTGATAGGTTCAAAAACAATTTGATGCATGATATCTGCACCTTTTTAGATACATGTGAAAGCAAAAATTGCCTTTATGTTCAAATTCAACGTGTCGATCCGTGCGATCCATCCACAATTCATTCCCTGCATCAGTTTTAAGTCAACGCCAACTTAAAACTGCAACAGATAGCAACACTATTGAAAAAGCTGTTCATCCTCTTCAGAGAATTAGTTAGCTCATTAATTAACCGACAGAAAATGGGTCCTGTTTCCAGAAACAATTTGACTAACTATTTCTACACCTATTTTGACTCGGCGGAAAAAGCAATAACCTTTTCCAAAGTTTCGAACCGAAAGTGAAGATCAATACCGTTAACACCACTCACCGGCTCCATCCGAATCAACACCATCTTAAAATCGCAATGGATCGCGGCCCTCTAAAGCAGCACTCTCCCAACCCCCTCGCGAGCCAATCACATATTAAAATTCCTCCCCAATCAAACGGCGCTTTTATCCGGCAAAGGCGCTGCTTAACCGATCCTTATGCAGGGGAGCCGCTCTGTTTGGTCAGCTTAATTAGTGCGCCGGATACAATGAGGGCCGGACCCTAATGGAACAACAGTCAGTGGATTGCCTTTTCCCTTTGACAACTAATGCATATTCATCAGATGTGGTAATCGCCTGACAGGGCAGGGGAGTCGCCCGGTTGCAGTTTAAGATCTGTGGCGGTCAGTAATTGAGGGAGGGCCTCGAGTCGCTGGGGACGCTTGCTTTGAAGAGGAGGATCTACAAATTGTCCATGGTCATCTTTTAAGGCAGATGTTATACTATAAACTATTCTTTAATTATAGGTTTCCTCTACTCAGCTAATGATCCTTAATTGTAAAATTATTCATCAGATTGTCTATTTTGTGTGAAATGTAAAAAAAAAAATGTTATATATAAAATACATAAATAAGTTTATTAAAACAAATAGAGTTTTAAATATCAAATGCTATAGTATCAGCATTATTATGCAATACTTTTTAATTATATGTTTCCCAAACTCATTTAAGGATCATTCATTATGAAATGGAACTGTTATCCTGATAACAGTTTTTGAGATAGGTAAAGCAGCCAATAAATATATAAATCTAATGCTGTAGATTTTAATATTCCTTGGCTGCTTTATGGTACGTCGTTCCTACTGGTAAGTTATGTCGTCGCCAAAATGAAAAATCCAATGTTGGTGAAATTTTCGAGCTCTCAACGGAAAAGTACCAAAATGTACACCAGCGAAAATTATAGATTACCGTAAAAAAAAAGTTTGAAGAAATGAAAGTTTCAGGAATTTTTTTCTTTTCATTTCGGCTTATTTGCGGGTTTTGAACTATTGAGTAAATTTTTTAATGAAAAAAATGTAGTATCGGCTTATACACGGATTGATTTTATTTTCGGAACTGTGCGGTGGGTGCTCATTCTTTGGACACGTTCGAATGGCCCCGTCGAACATAAAGCATCGACCCGATCCTTCCGCTCGTAATTAAAAGTAAACTCTTCCTTTCTCTCAATTTGTCGCATCCAAATGCTCACTTAGCAAAGCAATAAGTACTAACAAACTTCTTTAATTTGCATTTCCCGTAATATACCCGATAATTCTTTTTCCTTCCAGCCCACTCCACTGCCACCCAGCCAGCCACCCCCTTCTTTCTTCGAACACTTCAGCCAACCGTAACAAGCCCCTCTACCATCCCCTCCTTTGCCCACCCCCGTTTAACAAAAGAACTCCCCCCCTCTCCACTTCCACTCGCACAATAGACTCGATCCTCTGCGAGAAGCCTTTTCCCCAAAAATTTATATTTAGGAAAGAATAAGGAAGGAAGAAAAGGATCAAGAGAGAAGAAGAAAAAAAGAAGAAAAGAAGAGAAAAAAAAGGGGGATAGGGCGGGGGTGTTATAAGGAGTCGAAGCGTAGAATAATAAAGAAAAAGGCAGCAGCAACCAGTATTGAATCGATTTCCTTAACGGTTTAGTCGTCAAGAGGAACAGAGAAATCCACTTAAAGTAGTAAAACGAACACTCTGGGGGCGAGGGGCGGGCGGGCTAAAGCGAGTAAGAAATGTAAGACCTTTTGCAGACGTCAGCGATCATTTGAGGTGGGTGCCATTCCTCTCCTTAAGCCCATCTGGGGGTACTTGGGAAAGGGAGGAGAAAAAAAGGAGGAATGAAGCAAATCTGAGATTGGAAAAAGATTTCTTCATTTAGTCCAATTAGTCAAGGATGGAGGGAAAAAATTGGCCAGTTTTCGTAGCAATGAAAACTGTTGAAATAAACTGTGCATTCATTCAAACAGTCACATCATTGCGTTATAACGCATTAAATGTGTGGTTCCTTGGTATACTTTCTTAATCCATTCCATATCCTTGGACTTATACCAAACACATTTTTCCCATAAAGAACAAAGGCAAAATGATGAATCCGTTTCGAATCCTTGGACGTATACCATACGAATTTTCCCACAAGAAGCAAAGGCAAAATGATGAATCTTTTTCGAATCCTTGGACGTATACCAAATGAATTTTTCCTATATGAAACAAAGGGAAATTGATAAATCCGTTTCGAATCCTTGCACGTATACCAAATGAATTTTTCCTATATGAAACAAAGGGAAATTGATAAATCCGTTTCGAATCCTTGCACGTATACCAAATGAATTTTTCCTATATGAAACAAAGGGAAATTGATAAATCCGTTTCGAATCCTTGGACGTATATCAAATGAATTTTTCCTATATGAAACAAAGGGAAATTGATGAATCCGTTTCGAATCCTTTGAAGTATACCTTACGAATTTTTTCCATAAGAAACAAAGGGAAAATTTTTAATTGCGTCGAGGACTATGTCGTACTGACCATGTCCATGTGAGCAGCCTAAAGTGGGCTGCACCGACGAACGCTGTTACTCATTTAGAACTGATTGAAAAATGCATGAAAAAAATGTTATTGCTTCAAGTTTCAAATATTGTTTTAAAATTCCCGTTTACCATTATTTGTGGAGATTTTATGATGTTTACAAAATATTTCCCCAAAGATATGCATTGTGCATTTGTAATCCAATGCTTGTGTAATATAATAATAATTATTATTATTACATAATTTAATTATTATTATTATTATTATTATTAATTATTATTATTATTAATTATTATTATTACATAATTTAAATTTATAACTTACACGTATTACAACTCAAATTATAATTATCAATTAATACAATATAATTATACAAATAAAAATGTTGCACCAGAATTTGTAATGAAGGTCAAATCAGGATTCCATTTTCTGAAGATGCTTTAAAGTTTCAGTGATTTTAGTTATCTTCATGTAGAAATTTTTATTTTATAAAATGTTTAACAGTTCATATTTTATATTTTCTTGGTACATTGAAACCCCAATAATAAGTCAAATTAAGAACGATATCAAAAATTTAAGAACTAAAACCAAGCAAATTGTATTCCAGTAGATACCATCACACATGGGAATTTGAGGTAACGAAGCAGCAGATTCACTTGCAAAGAAAGGAAACCATGTAAATATCGGAAAGAAACAAGTTACCCCATAATCTTTCAAGAAATATATTCATAGACAAATATTTTTAAGAAACTGAACGATAATAACTCAATCTGAAAGCAAAAAGTGGCAAACTATTCAAGACAGCTGGAAAATCTTTCTATCCCTTTATTAGACCACATAAAGAGATGCTTGCCAACTTTCGATTAAGAACACATCTTGAGGAACACCTAAACAGAATAAGTGTCCTCGCCTCGAACACTTGCCCAATATGTAGAGCTGGAAAAGTGAATTCTGAACATCTCTTGAAATGTCCAGGACTGAACAGTAAGACTCAGGCCCAGGGAGAAGTCTTGCAATTGTATTGAGAGACCGGGGGCCTCATGGACTTAAATAAAGTTCCTACTCCCTTTATTTACTCTGTCCCCCTTTGACTTTTTGTGGTGTGTGAGACCGACTTAGTGTCGATTGCTGTCTTGCTTTATGTTTGCTTTATTCTGCTTGTTCCTCCTGTGTGTGATCCCCATTGTAATGGATTGATTTCCAATAAAGTCATATGCTACAACAACAACAACATATTCTTTTGGTGCTACTCCATTAAATCTTGGAAGGGTTGTAATGGCGTTGTTCTTGTAATCGCCAAGTAATAGGGTTCAAACCCCGATTTTGCAGTGTTTCTCCGATGCGTTGGACACTCAATTCTTATAGCGACTAGGGAATTGTGAAATTATTGTTTTTATTTTTTTATCCTTTTTTTTTTTTTTTTTTTGTAGGCAAAATAAAAGGATAGAGAAATTTAATTAAAAAATATTTTCTTTCTTTTAATGTATCATTTTTATTTTTGTGGCATCTGTAACCAGTTCATAATTGAATTTTTAAATTTAAATTTTTATTTTTTTAAAAATTATTTTTCTTAATTTATATTTGATCTTTTTTTTTTTTCCGTTGTTTAATTTTAATTATTTAGAGCAAGTTTTTAATTTTTTTATTATTAAAGAAATTATACATTTATTTTTGTATACTTCCTGACATTATTTATGCAATCTACTGTAAATTCAAATTCCTTATTCGAAAGTAAGTTTAGGTGGTTAAGGGCTTTTTTTTTTTTTTATCCCCACTGGTACTCAATTGATACCAGTTGTTAGTTGATATTTCTGAGCTCAATTACATTTTATACTTGAGAATTGGAAAATCAGGTGACGTATAATTTACTGTTTAAGGAATAAGTTTCTTTTTCTTTTTTCCCTCAAAAACATTTGGTTATTTGTTGATGGTTAATTTGTTAACTTAATGATTAACAATCACAGTTCATAAGCAGAAAAACGAAATTCTTGTTATATACACTCATGTCCATAAATTAAGGATAATGAAGTTCAGGCAAAGAAAGAAACAGAAGCAAAACAAATTTGACTTATTTGTAAAGTCTATTTATTAAACAAAAGGTAAAGAGCAAAAAAGATGCTTATGTTTGGCATAATTAATAAAAATTGCGATTTTTACTCCCTGGAGCAAATTTCAAAAAAGAACCTATTTACAAAAAACAGTATAGCATGGTTAGTATGATGGTTAATATGGAGTATGTCTCCCGGACGATG
Organism: Caerostris extrusa; assembly: GCA_021605095.1. Lineage (NCBI taxonomy): Eukaryota > Metazoa > Arthropoda > Arachnida > Araneae > Araneidae > Caerostris > Caerostris extrusa. The sequence continues at coordinate 134,250 of BPLR01011756.1, read as the reverse complement.
CAATACGGGCCTTACAACGCCTTGGCATGCCGAGTATCAAATTATCAATCTGATCTCGGGGAATATTACACACTCATCAAGCAATGCCCTCCGAAGTTCCGGTTGACAGGTGGGAAGGGGTTGACGGGCCGCAATTTGTCGGCCAAGCATATCCCACACGGTGAGTACGCTGGCCAATCCATACGGGTGATATCCTCCAATTGAAGGCATTCGTCTACAATGTTTGCACGGTGAAGACGGGCGTTGTCCTCCATAAACAGAAATTCAGCACCCATGGCACCCCGAAACAAACGTACATGTTGTTCCAGAATGACACCTCGATAGATGTGGCCTGTCATCGTTACATTCTGAACATGCAGGTCAGTTCTGGAACCAAGAATAATTCCTCCCCAAACAAGCCATCCTGCACCTCCGTAATGGTGTCGTTCAATGGTGTTCGCTTGGTAGTAACGGGTACCTGAGCTCTCTCCATATGAAAGTCCGGCGATAATCAGACTGCAAACTAAACCTGGACTCGTCGGAAAACATCACACCAGACCACTGTTGTGGTGTCCACAATGCATGCTCTCTACTCCAGGTTAATCGCAGGCGACAGTGAGTTGCGGTAAGTGGAACACATCTGACAGGCCTACGAGCATATAGACCAATGTGCCCTAAGCGTCTGTACACGGTCTGCCTTGAAACTGTCGTACCGGTAGCTGAAGAGATCTGACGAAACAGGTCTGATGCTGTGCTCCGTCTGTTTCTTTTTTTTGGCAGTAATCATAAAAATACCGGTCCTCATTCGGCGTTGTAACTCGGGGGCGACCTGTGCTGTAACATCTACTCACATTACCATCATCTTGTAATCGTTGCCAACGCCTGGAGATGACACTCTGGGGATTCCAAGTTCCTCGGACACTTCCAGCTGGGTACGTCCACATTCCAGTCGTCCGATAATTCTACCACGTAAAAAATCATCCAAATGCTTCCTTGTGCCATAACTATGCGGTTATTGCACTGAAAGGCTTTTTAAAGCGCTTGTGAACAATTTTTACTTCTTTGCCACCATTCCTTATATACCCTCTCTTTACACTCTCGTCATTGTGATGTACTATCCGCGCCATCTAGTGGTTTCCTGTAATTTGCGTATTCTTTTTCAAGACGTGTGTGATAATTCTACAGGTGAAATTTTTATTTTAGAGTTCAATTTCTGTGTGATTCTGAATTATCCTTAATTTATGGACATGAGTGTAAAACCCTTATTAGATCTATTTTAGTCTACGGCTCTGAAACTCTGGACTTTGGCAAGATCGGATGAGGCCCATTTGAGCGGAAGATTTTGAGGGCTACTCTTGGAGGTGTTAAGGAAAGGAATTGTTGGAGAAGATGGTACAACGCAGAAATATATAAATGCTATAAAGTTCCAGATATTGTAAAATTTTTCAAGATCCATAGATTAAACTGGGCTACTCATGCATTTTGAATGAATGTTTTATACCCTTTAAAGAGGCTCGTTTTGGCAAAGCCATAGGGGTAGAGAGGAAAAGGACGACCCAAGTTGCGATGGATAGACGCAGTTGAGAAGGAGTTTATTGTACTAGGTGTAAAAAATTGGAGGAATTCTCGTCAAAGGAAAGCCTTGACCTACTCTGATTATCGTGATATTGATGATGGTGAATTATTAAGAAAAATTTCAAAGATTAATTAGTTTAATCAAACGATTAATTAGAGTTATAAGATGAAACTATTTTCAATTAAGTTTACTAAAAACTCATTTCAGTATGCGGCGATAGACAGGTTTGTTAAAAGAAGCGAGATAGCTAATAAGCTTCAAGAAAGCACAGAGGTTATCTTAGATCATTAATGTCTGATATGCAGGAGGTATTTGAAGGTGACGCTCTCCAACCACTGTGACTCTTAAATCACCACTGCAGCGCACTGAATGCGGTAGGCCAATTAAAAGCGCACTCCATCATCAGTTATGCGGCTACTGGAGCATTCCATTAGCGTCGGATATAGTCGTCAAAGTGGGAGTTTTAATGCAGCTCAGCGGGATGCACAGCCCCAGCCATCGTCAGCTGCAAGCTACCGGATGAAGGTGACGGGTACAGTTACAGAACACACACAAGAAAATGCGGAATTTGCTGAGAAGGCAGTCGTAAAAGAACCCCAGCACGTGCTGTGGGTGGTTGTCCAATTAGCGATGGAAAGTGTGTGAGAAAATATCCTCAAAAGTCAGCGGTTAGTTAAGTTATACGGTGGCTGATTAGGGGTTGATGTTTTAGGATGAGTTAGACAGAGATCGGAAGACATCTGAAATGTGCATAGTTTAAGAGAGTTTGTCACTGCGGGAGATTACTCTTAATTGATGAGTTGGTTCGGATTTACGTAAGGAAATTATTTACGGCCCATATTATTTTCGACTTTGGAATGAACAGGGTTTGGTAATTTCTGGTGGTTAGAAAACTAAAATTTGAGTCTCATTAGAAATATTTAATTCTGTGATGGAACTAATTGGATAATATTCTTCTCCAGTTCAAATTTTATTCTAATCTAAAAGTTATTCAAAATCAAGAAATACGAACAGTAACCGGGATAATTACGTCGTAGGGCGTTGCAGTTTAATGATGAAACCTTGGATTTAATAATTAAAAGTTTGGAACTTTATTTCCATTAAATAGAAAGATTTGCGTCAGTTAGATATTTAGTAATCGGATTTCAAATTTTCATGAAATTCTACAATTTTATAGATTTTAAAATTTAGAGTTTTATATATTTTTAATTAATTTAGAACTTTTATATTTGTATAAATCTTTTGTGTAGAATTAAGTTTTTGTGTAGAATTTTTTTTTTTTTTTTTTTTTTTTTTTTGTAAAATCGTATATTTTTATTTTTTAAACTCTATCTTAAAAGGAAGTGTGATTGCAAAATCAAATATCTGAACTATTTTAGTGATAGTTAATAATGCTTAAATCAAATGAAAATTTTTGTGCTAGTGTACAAATAATATACCCAATAAAAAGGATAACTGTGTTAATTATCTCGTTTATTTTAAAGTAAGATTTTCTCATTTGATGAGATAAAAGATTATCATTGTTATTAATCTAATGCATCATTGCCGTTACATTTTTTTTTTTTTTGTTTAATTGCAAAAAATGTAACAATAATGTTACATTAACACCCCACACGGGCATGGCATGATATAGATTGGATAGGGTCATCTTGTCAAACATCGTGTTAGGCAATTTTTGTAAGAAATACGCCGATTTTGTCTATTTTTCTGAAAATTGTTTATGGTTAGGATTATGGCGCTACATTATCATTTTCTCACCACGAATGGAAATTAAATCGTATTATAATAAAAAAGTTAAAAAGCTCTTAAGTTAGCTTTCATTCAATCGAATGATATTAAATTGATGTTGCATGTTGCTTTAAGATGCTAATGAACTATTTACCCAACTAGTACCATATTAGTTTGCATTTTGAAGTTGATGCTCAGTCAGAGTTAAACAGGTTTCAAAAATTGTAGAACAAAAATCAGAATAATTGTGATAGTGAAATTATGCATGTGCATGAGCATATGCATGAAATCAGTATATGCATGAATTATGCATATACTGATTATTTAATTTACATATTACTTACTGTTATTTATTATACTGATAATTATATGTATATTTATATACTTTATTAAACATATTATTTATTATACTGATTTATATTATATGCAAGCCTGTGCTGATTTATTTAGACCATCGGCAAGTCTCTATGAGTTGACATCTCTCTAGATTGTGTATCAATTGATGCCAGTTATTTTGTATAGTGATTCTTAATTACCAAGTTAACCTCTTCTTTTAATAATGTGTAGAAATAGCAAGGAAAAAATATGAGTGCGATAATTAATCTTTTACTTTTATAATGAAGAAGATAATTATTCTGATAATTCTTTGATTGCTTGATTATAAAAAAAAAAATTAAAGGCCAATCTAACTCTTAAATTGCAATCAGATCAATTTCATTCATGCAAAAAATATAAAATGCATTTTCTTTTCAATTCGTCGTCCAATAGACTTCTATTCTTTTGTACATATTAATAATCGAGCCAAGGCTATGTGCTATTTTTTTCTCCGATATTCCTTAATTTCTAGAGATTTATAAGCAAAAATGGGAAATTTATATTTTTGCATTTACTTTTTGTAAGTTAATTGATATAATAATTTATTTTCATTGCCATTACATTATGCTAAAATGTTATTTAGCAATTTGCTAATGAAATTAAATCCAATATTAACAGTTAGCTATAATGTTGACAATAATATGGTTTAACATAACGTAACTCCAGAAATATATTTTTTTAAATATTTTAGTGTTACAACTTTCATTCAAAAGTTTTTAATATTAGTATTATCTAATAATTTCTTATTTACAGAAGACTATGAAAATTTAAAAATAAAATTAAAAAATTCAAACAATTAAAATAATGACAGTTAATGCGGCAAATAGTAACGACAAATTATACAGTCCTAAAAAAATTTAATTTTTGTATGAAATGGATTTTGAACTATCTATTGCAATACTAATGAAGAATGGATTTTGAACTAAGTATTAAATACTAATTAAAATGGATTTTGAACTGTATCTATTGCAATACTAATAAAGAATGGATTTTGAACTGTTCTTTATCTATTGTATTGAAGAATGGGATTTTGAACTGTTCTTTATCTATTGCATTACTAATGAACAATGGATTTTGAACTGTTCTTTATCTATTGCAATACTAATGAAGAATGGATTTTGAACTGTTCTTTATCTATTGCAATACTAATGAAGAATGGATTTTGAACTGTTCTTTATCTATTGCAATACTAATGAAGAATGGACTTTCTTTATCTATTGAACTAATGAGAATAGATTTTGAACTGTTCGTTATCTGTTGCAATACTAATAACTGTTTTTTATCTATCGCAATACTAATGAAGAATTGAACTGTTCTTTATCTATTACAATACTAATGAAGAATGGATTTTGTTGAAAGTAATAATTTAAAGATCAAATAAATGCAAAATAAATCTTCGTGTTTTTTTATTATCTGTGAAATTATATGAAATTTGTGACAATTGAAAATAATGCTGTGATTTTTTCCCCTCAATTTATTATTAAACTCTCTGATGGGCTTATGGCTGGCGAAATAGTTTCAAAGAAGTTTTAATGGTCATCACAAGTAATTGAAACATTTGATATTTCTAAAAAAGAGGTATTTATGCATTTTTTCTTGCAAAGAATGTGGATTGAGAAAGAATGGCAGAAATCATAAAGGGGCCCGAAACCCAAAAACTGAAAGCCAAAAACGAGCTTTTGGACGTGACCGCGCGCACGAAGGGGGTTGGCACACACAAAATATCGTCTGCCGGTCTTTTATGTACCTAATAATGGCATCAAGTAGGGTGTGGTTCGATTAAAAAAAGAAGCAGGAACAAAAAAAAAAAAAAAAAAAAAAGAGAGAACGTTAGTGTCCAGGGAAAGTTCCAGGTGGTCGAATTAGAGCCTTGGTCTAAGGGCCATCGCATTAATATAGCATACAAAACTGGAGCTAAGGTATTAGATGGAGTAATTTGTATCTTCTTAAAAGAGGTAATTCCGTGCGCTATCAGCTTCCAAATTACAGGTGCGAGTCGCTCCGAAATGAGACCGAAAGGGCTTTTGTTTAATAGATTTCACCATTTTTCAATTACTGGCAGATACCCTGGTTATGGGATTACAACTTTTATGGCCTCTTCGCAATGTTCACCAGCGGCGGTTGGCTGCGAAGGGGCAATTTGTGGAATTGATTCCCGTTATGGGTTATACTTCTGCCAAAAAGTGCTTGTCTGGGAGATTTTAATGAGCTCTCCAGGCCATAAGCAGCACTTTAATGAAATTTCGGGGCACCCTACTTTTAATTTTTGGTCTAAATTAAGCACGGGATAGCATTATAAGTTTTAAAAGTCAAAGTAGTTTTTCAGTATTTTTGCGCATGTATTAAATATTTATCATGGATGTTTTTTTTTTTTTTTCCCTTATAACAGATATCCATGAAAATTATGTGAGTAACTTTTATCTCACGGAATAAAATTGTTTGAGTATATGAAAAAAAACGATATTGTTTATTGAAACATTAAATAAGTTTTTTTTTTTTTTAAATTTCTTTTCTAATGCAACAAAATATTTCATAAAATTATGTGCTTGTTTACAGATTAAAAAAGTAGATTTTATTTTTTTATTTATATTTATACTTATTTTTTTTTACATAGAATAATAAGTATGTAAGTTAATAAAAATTTGCATAAACAGTAGTAATAAAATTTCACATTCTCTATTCGACGAATTTATGTTATTACGTTGGAGTAGATGTAATATATATATATATATATATTCAAACGAATACTATTTATTCTTAAACGGTAGAAATAAGATTGTAAGAATGTAATTAAAAATATCTAGCATTTCAAAATATTTTTTTTTTTTTTTTTTTAATTTTTTGCTGCAATATTAACGGTTAAACATTTTTGAATCTCTCATTGTATAAAGCTTTAATCACCAGAATTCTCAAACTTCAATGTAACATTATAGTATATCATTTAATGGGAGTTATTTCATGGTGCTCATTCTTATTTTTGTTTTTATTTATATTTCTTTTTTCATTTTTTTGTTTTTTTGCTTTTGTATGTACACGTTCATTTTCGTAATTTCTCCTAAAATATTATACAAAATATTTGATGAAAATATGCCGAAATAAAAAATATAAAAGCCATATTATTTATTGAAAATTTTGAATAAACTATTTTATTGATTGAATATTTTGAACAAACTATTTTATTTATTGAATGCATCTAGCATTATATTATTAATTAACTGAGGAGTTTTGGGCGATTTAAACAAAATACTTTGGTTGCGGAACAGTCACACATTTTTATCTTGATGTTGGAGAAGTGATGCTTTAGGTCAATGCCCATTGAAATTTTATGCCACACATTTCATATCTAGAAATATATAATTTATAAAAAATAAAAGAGAAGGTAATGAAATGAGAAGAAACTGTAGCATTAGAAGGAGGCCCAGCATCCGGTGGGTCTCGCAGTGATGGCACTTCAGATGAAGGAATGAGGGGAAAAAAAAATAACGGATTATAAATTAAGAACAGTACGCGGTCTTTTTCTACTTTTAAACAAAGAAATGCTATACCTTGGAAGAGAATGTAAAACCGAATTGCAAGTGCGAGAATGTTTATTGTAGAAATTTTAAGTATAAATTGGCGAGTGTTTGGGAAGTTAAGCGATTGTCTAATATCCTGATTCCTGAAGTACCTAGGTGAGTGGGTGATAATCCGAAGGATTTTGTTTCCAAGTCTTTTTGGAAGATTTCAAGTTACTTTTTCCGCGGAGCTACAACTGGAACTTGCATATGTAATCATGTGTGGTGGTATTAATTAGCTGTAATATATATATATAACAAAATTTTGTTGTTCTATTTGTAAACTACGATGTTTATGCTATTGCCTCCTTGTTTCTTTTTGGAGTGTGCATTTCATTGCGTCTTTAATTTCTTATAAACATGCATTTTGACATAACCCTTTGTACATATGCATTTTTTTTTTTAAATAGGCCCACTTTTTTTTGTTTCGCAAGTTCAAAAGTTTTCTATTTACGTTATGCAACGTGTATACTCAAATGAGCGTTAAAAATAATACACATTACCTTTTTAAACATGGCTTTACAACCATAATAATAAGGGGAAGGGAAATCATACAGCAAAGCCACTTTTCACGTTAACAACAACCACAAAAAATAAAAAGTCCTTTGATTTGACACAGATTCAGCGAAGCGGAAAATTTACCCACAACCCTCGACAATCTTCCTCCGCCATTGTGGGCAGCAAAGCTCAGGGAGCCTCTATTTCACATCAATTAGCGAAAACGGAAGCTCTAATAATGGAGCTTCCAAAAAGAGCTCCGGCCACACATAAATGTCCTGTTCATGAACAAAGTGGGCTCTAATCCCTTTGAGGTGGTCAGAGATGTTTTGAAAAGGCCGAAACCGCTGATTGCCCATCGTTTTACAAGCCGCACGCATCCCATTCGGCGACAAAAGCGCAGATTGAATTGGAATTCTTTTCACGAGAGAAAGGAGAAAGTGAATGTATTTGGTTTCGCTTTTTTACGAATGAAAGCGACGGTTTTTCATTTTGGCCCATTACAGTGGCCTTTCTGCGAGCATAAAGAAATGGAAAGCTCATTCACCATCAAAGCCCTTGCCCCATTCACCGAGTATCACATTGTTCCAGTTATGAACACATTGGGCTTTTATCGTGTTTTATCCCGGTCATTTTTTTTTTTTTTTTTTTTTTTAAGGACGGAATGGGACACGAATTCACTGCGGGATTGAAATGAATTTCTAAAGGAGATTTTATTTATTTGCTTTTTATTTATGTGTGTATATTATTTTCGTTTAAATAATATTTTTTGGTCTTGAAATGGCATAAAAGGCGGCTGAGTGTTTTAAAAATGAAAGAGCTATTTCAACTGTCGTATATAAACACCTATCTCCGTATCAGCCAAGAGTCTGTTTTCTCTTCAAAAAATTTACCAAAAATCAAAACCTGTATATTAACCGAAATAAAAAATAATTTCTGCAACCTTCATTATTTACGGTATTCTATAATTAGTTCTGGTGTACTTTTTGATACTGTTCTGTTAACCTGACGACCATTTCGCCAACATCAGAATTTTCGTTTCGACAATACAATAAACTACCATTATAAACAATTTCGAAAATGAAACGCTTTCCCAAAGGAACAGTTCATCTCATTTAAAATCAATTTTTTCATCAACTTATAAAATATAAACTAAAGAAATAAAAACGTGCTTTATTTGGTGATATTTGGCGATTTATCACTTGCCCCATTCTAACGGAAAAATACCTACATTTTTTTTGGAGATGACGGACTTCATGTATAAGATAAACACCCTACTTTATCTTTAAAAATGTTTAAAAATTGTCGGGCTTATACATGGAAATATACGATGTGTCTTTTTATTTTACACTTAAAACTTTTAACTTAACACTTTTGATTTTTAATACGTCAGATATCTTCATACGCCTTTAGAAGTAGTTATAAATTGCATTTGAATAGTCAAGTTTGAAAAATTCCAATGAACTTGAAAAACCAAAATGCTACAATGTGACTCGTTTTGGGCTACACTGCAACTCTTTCAAAATCGATTGTATAATTTCAAAATCAATCAAATTTGAAGGAGAGTTAGATTTAAGCCTCATATATAACACTCTATGTTTTCTATCGGAGTACATGTTGTAAATAATAAACTAAAATAAATACATGACTTAATGATGGATCCCTCTAAGGCCCTCGGTTGTACTTTGTACTAAAGGAATCCGTTGCTTTATTGATGAGAACTAAATTGAAAAGTTTTCCTGTTACACATTAAAATTAATACTATACTAATTTTTTATTTTAGATACTAACTAGGACGAATAATTAACAAACATGCGTTGCTATTTCTACATGCATTTGTTATTTCTGCTAATAACGTAACAATAAAATCTAATTTTTAAAAAAATTCCAAATTCATTGTATATATATATATATATATATATATTATTTGATGGACAACAAAGACTCATAAAATTGAGTAGCTCTTTGTTTATTAAACAAAAATTACAATTTTTTTAATAAATCCAATGCTTTGTAGCAAAGTGGTTTATCATATATACTAAAAAATCCACGTTTAATGTCTTAAAAATATGAAGGGGAAAACTGTAAAATAAATTCAATGCATTTATCCGAAATTTTCTCTCTTTACATACATATTTAAAAAGTATATATATACTGTTATATGTACAAACCGAGAATTAAAACCAAATACGGTACTACTGTAATTTTTATTTGGAAATATACGGCATATATATATATATATATATATATATATATATATATATATATATATATACATATATATATAACAAAAGATTTGTGTGTGCCATTCCACCTGGAGTTTCAAAATTAAATTAATGTTTTGTTACAAGGGAATTTCTTTTAAGAACAACCTGTTTAATTACTTGATTAAAAAACAATGATCTTTTTTTAAACTCATGTTTTAAATTGAAATGTTTGGAAATATTTTTAAAAAACAAATTAATTAACGTATTTATTAAACTTTTACAGAAATGGGTTGAAATCTAGAATACTGTACCTCTGAGGAAGTCGCCAATCTTGCAACCGGTATATTTCGCCAATCTTCTACCAAATTCTTTAGAGTTACAATACTCTGGAGGAATTCTTAATTTCTTCCTTTACCGAACGATATAATGACTATTTATTTCTACTTTGATAGTTATTTGGAGAATTTTTAGTTACAGTAAATAAAGAACAGAACATAAATATATATTCTTTTTAAATATTTATTCCGATAAAATATTGATTATTCTGAGATTGTTCTTATAACGTATGTTTACAGTATATGATACAGAAAATAAACAATTTTTACGATGCTGCCACTTATGAAAATACGAAACTAACAAGAAAAACGATTTTTAAATTTATTAATAACTAGTATTTGATTATCAAATAATTATTTTCTTTTTAATACTGTTGAAATAATTAAGATTTTGTAACAACCGTTATTTGAATTTGAGCGAAAAAAATGTTATTTTTTATTTTTAGAACGTTAGTTCACTGCGAAAACGTTCATCGAATGTTTCTTTTTAATGTTGTTGATGTAGTTAAGGTTTTGTGGCAACCGTTATTTGAATTCGCGCGGAAAAATGTAACTTTTTAATTTTAGAACGTTAGTTTACAGAAGAAAAAAGGCCGTTGGAACATATTAAATTTTTCTGTGGTTTTTGATTTTGTTCTTTTTGCATTCTTCATTCATTTGATAAGAATAAGTACGGTATACTCCAACAAAGGATACATTAGAATAAAATGTAAATTATTCTTTTTCTTTTTTTCTACCTGTATAAATACTTTTGTTTCATCATTCGAATTCGGTATCGTAAACAACATGAAATAGTTTTGGAATTAAAAAAATTAAAAAAATTGGTGTGTTAGCAAATAAATTTGCATAATTTTATCATAGCAGCGATTATTATCTTTGTCTAAATGATACATTTATGTGAGTTAGCAAAACATAATTCCACATAATAATTTGGCGGTAAAGCGATTAAATTTGGCGTGAAAGCAATTTAGGAATAAAATTTTGGCAAAATAATGATAAATTTTGGAATTAAAGCGGCAATATGTGGCGTAAATAGAAAAACATTAAATTTTTGCCAGATAATTTTTTTGGCATAATAATGCTAAATTTCGGGCTAAAAGCGATAACAATTCACGCAAAAATTATTCAAGAGATAAAATTTTTTTGTGATAAAAATTTGCCGATAAAGCATTAACGTTTGACGTAAAAGCAAAAAACGAAATTCGCTTTGCGAAAAATTTGGCGATAAAGTATTTCAAGGACTAAAATTTTGTCAGGATAGTGATAATATTTGGCGTTAAGAGTAACTTTGGCTTAAAAGCACTTTCAGGAATAAATGACGTAATAGCACTTGGCGATGAATTTTGGCGAAATAGCTTTTTACGATGACACCGAACTTCGGCAGCCATTTTGTTTGTTTACTTGGCGATTTGGCATCCCAGTAAAGGATTTTTGGTGTAATATCATTTTTACCGCAAAACTATCTGGTCCATTCATTACTATGCTTGCTTGGCAACCTGGCGATGTATTTGGCACAAAGGGTAGAGGATTCTAGATTTTTACCCAGAACTGAAATAGAACAGAAGAAAATAAGATCTAAAAGAATGATGATACTCCTTTCGAATATGAAATAATATTTTGCTAAAAGTGATTATTATGTGTTCTTAACACTTTCATTTTCCTCATTAAAATATTAAAATTTAATTCTTATATTTTTAAATATTTCATTTTTATTTGCAATGAATTTTTCCTTAATTAAAAATTATCAAAGTTATTGTATTATTACCATTGAAACCATGACAGTACCTTGTATTTGCTAGTATATTAATAATTAAAGATAGTGTATTCATGAAGTATGAAGTATTAGTGTATAAAAGCACTTAATTTTATGTAAACAATAAATATATATTATTGACATAATAAGCTTCTATAAAAAATAAAATAAAATTATGTATTAATAAAATTATGCCAACTTTAAGATTTATATTTTTAAAATAGGATGTTTATTCGATATTTTAATTTCGTTTTCTATTCAGACTCATAACGATTTTATCCTTTTACTTTCTTTTACAATTCCTTTTTTTTTTTTTTATGTTACCATAGACAGAAATAAAATCTGCACCTATATATGGCGGCCTGATGACCAACTAGCTAGTGCCCTAGCCGTTGGTACCGAAGACTTCAAGAAAACCACCACCAAATATCCGTACCACTTCTAATCCTGGCAATGGCATGGATGTTTGTTGGTGGTTAGGAAATTTATTTATTTATCCATTTATTAATCCATTTTATCCATTATCCGTCTATTTAGCCTAAAGTGTGCACAAGATGACCGTAGAGAGACAGACCAAACCTGCACCTATATATGATAAAAGTTATGCTTATATGCTTCTATAAACAATACCGGACCATGTTAGTTAAAATTAATTACAATTAATTAGTCATAAGAAACATTTTTTAATTAAGATACATATTTACTCATAAGATACATATATTTTATATTTCTGTTATTATACAACGAAGTTTTAGGGCCTTAAAGTCTTCTACTTATCTTGTAAAAATGGAAGGAAAAAAAAAACCTAGAAAAATTGGCCTAGGGTTTTAATATCCAGTATAAACCTGTTATGTGGAGATGTTATGTTATGTTATGTCTCCAGTATTACCTGTGCTATGAACCTTTCGATCTTCATGGCCTGGAGGTCAGCATGCTTCTAAACTGGAAAAAAGTGTGATATGAAAGAACTAACTAACAAATCTGAAATCTACACTAGGTCGAATGTCTCTATAATAAGTTCGAGGATAGGCGCAAACTCGCTTAATGTTCCAAATTGTGATGGTACTAAAGGACACTGATAATTCTACCTCAACGGAGCTCTCGTTCGACTATCCTAGATTGTTCGTGGGTCGAACGAGAAGAAGCTAATCATTCTGTAATTCCTCGATTAAAAAAAAAAAAAAACATAATTAGTTTCTGGTAGTCCAATACAAATAATTTATTGAGGTTAAGCGACATTTAAGTACTGAAAAAGAAGGGTTTTTTTTTTTCGCCCTATAATTCATTGATGCAGGTTATACATTTAGTCCCATTTATATCTAATTTTAAATTAAAAACAACAACTTAATGCCCCAGACATTTGAACCCCATTTTCAAGTCTGCCTGAACGGCGGATGGCATCACCATCTCCTTTAGTGAAATCCGATTGGCTATCGGTCAACTTCTTCTTGTTTTCATAATTAACCTGACAGAAGCAGTAGCAAGAAAAATTGACACGTGCAAGTGCGAGGTAAGGGGCCAGCACCAGGAAATGCCGACTAATGACTTCATGGACTCTCAACTTTCTTTATGTTTTTCTGTGTGAGCTTAATTTGCTGTAACTAATTCGCACCGGACACAAAGGAAAAACCACGAAAATTGACAGACTGTAGACAAATTAGCGGACGCGTTTCATTGTCACACTTCCGATTAAATGGACCGACCAACGTGTAATGACTTAAGCTGCGAAGAGTCCGGGTTTCGAGTCCAAACTGTTAAGATGCTGGGTTTTTTTTCTACTCGCTGGACTCCACCCTGAACACCTGTTAGGGTTCGAAGGACAGGGCTTTCTTGCAGGATTTCCATTAAAAATCGATTTGTTTGCAGAGTTTCATGGTGAATATTTACCTCACCGTGTCATCTCTTTGTTTCGAACAAAGGTGCTGATCAAAGAAACGAATGATTTTGTTTTAGTGGCTTTCTGTGAACAAATTGTTGGTTGGGCGATTCATTTAGCTGACATCAGAAGGCTGAGCTTGGATGAAACAGTCTTCTTTCTGTAACTCAAGCCATCAGTGGAATTATCTCGCAATTTTTTGCACGCCAGCAATGGGTTATGGGTGGGGCATTGAATATCGTTCCATTATTATTCAATTCCTTCTATTAGTTCACACTCTCCCTATATATATCTTGTTCAAATTTTCGATCGTTAATAAAATGCTTTTTATTCATTCACAAAAGTTCAAATACATTTTTTTTCAACTTGCAGTGGATGACACTTGATGTTAATATAGTTTTTCAAATATTAATTCAGTAATTAAATTTAGTTAATTTATTATAGTTTTTTTTTAGATTTAATTTGCATGTATCTACCAATAGATGGCGCCAGATAAACTTAAAAAAAAATTAATGATACTTATTTATAAAGGACTTTTTGCAATAGAGTGAAAAAAAAAATTATAATTTTTTTTTTTTTTTTTATAATACTTGTTCTTCTTCAACTTGTTAAATTATTTGGTTACACATAAGAATTAACTTTTTGTATTTAGTGTCTCGGAATAAAATTTTTTTATATTACTTGTTTTATTTGGAATGTAAAGGAGGGACTAATTAATAAAAGAGATATTACATTATATATATTTATCTATATCTATATATATATATTTCTCAAATTTTGTGTGTCTGTATATGCAAAGGCTCAATTTATATCTACATTTCACCAAAATTGGCAGGGATATTTTAATACAAAATTTATATCAAATGAAATAAAAAATCAAATTGGATCCATATTCGCTGAACATTAACCGATTTGGAATAAATGAGGTTTTATAATCAATCTGGCAATTTTATAGTTGGCGAATATTTTATAGTTGACGTTATTTTTAATGCTGTTATACTGTCTGTTTTTGATACCTACTTCTGACCAGAATTCTTCCTTTCGTATCTCCGGAAGATCGAAATTCGATATCCATAAGAGGTGTCTAACCTGTCCCACCAAGAGCTTGGGAGAAAGAGGTGGCAACTTTACAATGCCATGTAAAAAAAAAAAACTATTATTCCATTAGAAAAGAATTGACTCTGAACATAGAACAGCGCGTAGATCTGTAGAAAATGTATATATATCAGAAACTTGTAATGAATGTAATTGGTCAAGAACTTCCAATGCAGACAAAGATGCTGCTTGAACAGACATGAACCTAAAATAAAAAAGAAATAATTAGTTTTATTTTCTGAAGTTGTGCAACGCCGTGTTATATGTGCTAGCAGAAGTATAAAAGATACCACCTCCACGCAATATTGTAGTCAAACCTAGGCAACTGAAAATGCGTTCCTCACTAATCACCGGCTGTGAGCAATTTGAGAAAAAGAAAATGATTTAATATTGTGGCAATGGTGCAAAATACATCGAATCAGAATGTGTTTGATCAGATCTAATAGACTCTGTCGCCGGGAAAGGGAAGAAAAGGTGCATTTAGTTTGTATAAAATATAGTGCGCCACTAAAAGTTTCTGATGAGACTGTTCGCAGGAAAAATATCCTATTGTTTTCTGTCATATTATATATTGATGACTTTAAATGAAATAATTTACAAACTGGTTTACTCTAAAACACATAAATATAAAAGGTAGTTAAAAGAAAGACATAAGTAAATGAAAATTTATAAAAGTTAATTTCCTCCTTTCTTTTTTCCCTTGCTTGAACTAAGTTGAGTAACTAAACTTTTAGTAAATTAAACAAATTTTCTGTAAACACCATATTTGATGTTTGAAAATTTGTCCGAAGAACTTTCTCCGGTCTCCTTCTCAGGATGCAAATGTTTCTATCCATTCGGCAAAGATTACGAAGCACGCGGGTCATATTTCCAGGAAAAGCCATATAGAAAAAAATTTCTCGTCCAAACAAGACGTATGCCAAGTTGAATTTATTCCAAAATGGACGTATACCGAAGTACTACTGTATAGGTTTCAGTCATCATCATATACCAATGTAAAAGTGGTTATCAAAACAATGGAAACACCTGTGAATAACAGTGACGTTTTAGAAAGCACTTCGTAAGCATTAAAATGTTATCTTAGCTAACAGATTTTTTTAAATATAAAACGTATATATCTTGATTGTATGAGGTAGCTTTAGTAATGCTCTATGCATCTTGATTTTTGTCAAAGCATAAAATGCCAAACCTCACAGCTTTCAAAGAGGCTAAATTGTAGGAGCTTGACTAGCTGGAGCAACTGTGACCGAAACATCCCAGCTTTTAGGCGTTTCTAGAACTACGGTGTCTAAAGTCATGACAACGTACACACAGCATGGCAAGACAAGCTCGGTAAAGAGAAATAGTGGACGGATGGAGAAGCTAAGTGAAAGAGACCGACGGATATTGAAGTGGTTTGTAATGTCTAAAAAGAAAACAATTGCAGCCAAATAAATCGCAATCAGCATCTGGATTCTCAAGTGTCAATAATTACAGTTAGGAGGCAGTTTCATAAACAGGACATTTACGCCAGAGCAGGAATTCCCTAGCCATTCCGTATCGTCACATCTGTTAATGTCAAACGTCGTCTACAGTGGGGCCACAACCACCAAACCTTGTCGATTGATAAGTGGAAGACAGTTATAGCGTCAGACGAATCATCTTTCACACTTTCCCCCACAAAAGGACTGGTGCATGTTTGGAAGACATCTGCACAAGCGTATGATCGCGATTGTCTCCTTCCAACTATCAAGCATGGAGGTGGATCTGTCATGTTATGGGCAGCCATGTCATGGTTTTCTGCTGGCCCAATCGTAACCTAAAGGAAGGATCACTGACGAGAAGTATAGAAGTTTTAGCTGACCAGGTCCACCTTAAGATGCAAACTCTGTTCCCTGCAGGATATGGAATTTCCAGGATGATAATGTTCCTATTCATGCAGTTGGATCTGCCCAACCATGGTTTAATGAACACGAGGATGAAGTGAAATATCTACTTTGGCCCACACAATCCCCAAACTCAATATCATCGAACCATTATGGTCTATTTTAGAGCTATCCATTAGGAATCGATATTCTCCACAAACATCTCTCCCAGAACAATCACAATATCTCCCTGAAGAAGGGTTCAATATTCCTCTAAACACTATTCATCACTTGTATGAATCGATTCCCAGGCAATCGATCCCAAAGGCAATCCTATGCCATATTAGTTAAAGATTCCTTATAACTCTAGGGAAGTGTTTTCATTATTTTGATAACACCCTGTATATGCATCACTGTATAGAATGAAGATTAACATGCATCAATATATATCTTTATGATTATATGCACTCTGACCCCCATAATCATGTGGGCAAAAGTAATGCCGTTTGCGAAGCACTTTGCCCTCCATTTATGTGACATATTGATAAATAATAATTTTAAATTCTATTTTAGATGCAAGTAATTTCTTGAAGTAACTCGATAGTTATATGAAAATCACTAGGTCAAATTCTCGTAAAACGAAGTAAAACTTCGCATATAAATACGTATAAATTATATATTTGGACTAAATGCTGACAAAAAAAACACTAATTTAGATGAAAAACATCTAACAAAATTACAATTTTTATATAGTATAGCCATTTTTTTTTCAAAACTCTAAAATGTTCCACTTTCTAAAGTGTTTCACTTTTGATCCTCGTGAAAATGCCTTTTTGATTTCTCACTTTTGCTGGATGACATAATTTCGTAGCAAAATTTCAGCATTGTTTCCATCTCAGTAATAACGCCACGACATTTACGAATTACGTTTAAATTTAAAGATTTAGCATTTTCACCCCATCGGGGATGCTCTCTTTATCTCCTTTGATTGTTCTTACAGGGGATTCTGTTACCTCAAATATTTTTGCCAATTTACAAATTTCCATTCTGATGTTAAGTTTACATCCCAAAGATACATTCGCAGAATAATCAGAATTGTTTTGTTTGGAAGACATGGTGTTTTAAAAATTTAGAAAACGTATAACAAAAGTAAGTTGAACTATATTGTTTTTTTCATGAGTTTAGAATACGTATAATAAAAATTAAATCGGGATATTACTGCATTGAGACATAAGCAGTCAATAAAGTCAAACGACATAATTTTTTTTTTAAAGTTTAGAAAACGTATAACAAAAGTATGTCGGGCTATTATCCTATTGAGATACAACCAACAGATGAAGTTGAACTATATTGTTTTTTCATGAGTTTAGAATACGTATAATAAAATTAAATTGGGAATTACTGCATTGAGACATAAGAAGTCAAGGAGTCAAACTACATAATTTTTAAGTTTAGAAAACGTATAACAAAAGTATGTCGGGCTATTGAGATACAACTAAGTTTTTCATGAGTTTTTAGAATACGTAAATTGAGACATAAGCAGTCAATAAAGTCAAACGACATAATTTTTTTTTTTTAAAGTTTAGAAAACGTATAACAAAAGTAAGTCGGGCTATTACCCTATTGAGATACAACCAAGCGATGAAGCTGAACCATATTGTTTTTTATGCGTTTAGAAAACATGTAATAAAATAAATCGGGATATTACTGCATTGAGACATAAGCAGCCAATGAAGTCGAAAGAGATAATTTTTTTAAAAGTTTAGAAAACGTATATCAAAAGCAAATAGGGGTATTATTGTATTGAGATACAATCACTGAATGAGTCAGGGCAACTGTTTTTTCAGTACAGGTTTCTTTCTCAGTCGAACACAACCATTCATGGTGAGAACAGTCAGAACTGCGTGAGAACAAAGAAAGGAAATTATCAGATGGAAGGAGGGGGTTATGCTTAAAAAACCACTGAATTCGACCCCCACCCCCCCCCTAGCAATAGGTAGTGGCCGTAATCTCCCCCCACAATTGGGCGGAGGAAAGTGGCTTCCGAAAAGAAGCGAATTAGATTAACGGCGATACGAAAACAAATGAAGACAAGTCCACCCTCAGGGGGTCGCACGCCTTTTTCAGAGCGGAGGTCCGATGGAAAAACAACGGAAGCCCCTGGTAGGGGCGCGGGCTCCCGTCGAGGTGCTCCCCGGCGACCGTATCTCAATTTCCTGAGAGCAAAAGCTACCAATTGGGAAAAAAAAAAAGAATGGATAGATCCAGCCACGGAGAGACAGGGGGAAGCGGAAAGGGCAAACGATATTGGAAGGGTGGAGAATGGAACAGGTAAGTGGAGTGAGTTGAGATGTTTTGTCTGGGAGTACATACGGAAAGAGTAACAGAGGGAGGTCCATTTCATTTGTACCGAAATTCGGTGAACATGGTGTACTAGTCCGTGACATAGCCTTTTAAGGCACAAATGCACTCATTCAAGTTGTTATGGAGCATACTTTGCAAACTTTTTTTTTTTGGGAAACGTTTTTTTTCTTCTTCTTTTTTCTTTTCACGAGTTTATGTGCTGTTCGAAGGGGGAAAAAAGGTATCCCTTTATTGCATTTTATTTCTTTTTCAAGAAAATTATCTTTGTTTGCATTTTAAAAATACTCTAAAGGTTAATACATACAATACGTTTTTAATACATATTTTTACAATTTTAATATTTTTCTTTTGTATTTTATAAAATTCAAAATTAAATACTGCAGCCTGTCGTTGGCGATTCAAGTCCAGATTTCTTGCTTAAAAATTTCTCATTTTATTATTCTGAAGTATTTTGGAAAATTGTTACAGTTATTTCCAAATACCAACTGCTTATCGTCACTACTGAAACAGACTCAGCGTTACTCAGTGGGCGTCAGGGAGTGGGGATTGATTTGAACAAAAATCATTCAGGAATTGTGTACCACCTTTTTCCATTCTTTCCCTGTCACTATTATGACAAACGGTATAATGATGCATAGTTTGATAATTATTTTGTCATCGTCGAGATACCTACTAAACATAGATGAATGTCGATCATTTCCGCATAAGATTTCCAGGAAGATGCCCTTCCCATATCAGACAATGATGATAAAACGAGATAGTAACAAATATTCAATAAATTATCAATACTTTTATACTTGACTATTTGTTATACCTTGCCTAAGTATCAACGGATAACTGTGCGAAGAAGTAACAGAGAAAAATCTAGACTTCATAAAATGATTTATTTCATAATAAAATTTCATTTTTCAACTGTTCCATTCATATTTTCAAAAAAAGATATCTATTCAAAAGATACAATTTAGTAATAAACTGAAGTAATAAGATTTTTTTTTAAATTATCCGGTTTTCATGGATTACGGGTCAAGGCATAATGATATTAATCTACTAAAATCATAAAATATCATAAAAATATCAAATATCAAAACTACTATTTTTAGTCATTTCATAGTACACTTTCATTTTCTAGCATCCGTATTTCGAAGAAGATATCTGACCCTTAATAGTAGTTGTAATAAGCCGAGTATTAAAGAGTTTTTCATTAATTATCCAATTTTCATGGGCTGCAAGTCAAGGCATAATTACTCGATTTATTCCAGGGGGAGGATCGAAGAAGAGCTAGGGTCATAAAATAACTTCTTCATTATAAGCTTCATTTTTTCCAACATCTCGATACATATTTTAAGGGTAAAATCTGCCCCTATAAGAGATAGTAATAAGAAGAATTAAACAGTTTTCAGTAAATTATCATATTTTTACGGATTGCGTGTCAAGGCAAATGTATTCGGTTTATTTGAAGGTGGAGGAAAAATAAAGGTAAAGATTAACATAATTACTAATCTTCATACCACAATAAACCTTCACTTTTCCAGTATCTTGATCTATGCATATTTCGAGGAAAATAGCCATCCCATAAGAGATATTAATTTTATTATCATTATCAATAGCACGACAGCGTAGAATGAGCCAAGGCTTTTCTATGAACAAATATCCATTCATTCCTCTGGGTGACAAGGGTCCTCCAATTCCTAACCTCCAGTACAGCAAAATCCGTCTCCACTGCGTCTATCCATCTCAACCTGGGTCGTCCTCTTCCTCTTTGTCCCTGTGATTTTGCCGAAACGAGCTCTTTACAGTGTTTAAATCAGTCATTCTAAACACATGAGCAGCCCAGTTTAATCTGTTGCTTTTAATTAATTTTATAATATCTGGGTCTTTATAGCATTTATAAATTTCTGCATTGTACCATCTTCTCCAACAGTAATTTCTTCCTAACACCCCCAAGAGTGCCTCTTAAAATTTTCTGCTCAAATAGACCTCATCAGATCTTACCTAAGATACCCAAATGGGCCTCATCAGATCTTGCCAAAGTCCATGCTTCAGAGCCATAGACCAAAATAGGTCTAATAAGCGTTTTATATAACAAGATTTTTAGTTTTCTGTTTATGAACTGTGATTTAAACAGATTTCTTAACTCAAAAGGCCTTATTGGCAGACACAATTCTGTTTTTTATTTCATGTAAGATATTATTTTGACAATTCATTCCTGAACATAAGTATTTAAAACTAAGCCAGAGATTCAAAAGTGTGTAAGTGCCTAAGGTAAAAGAGATATTAATAGTAATGCGAAATAGTAAAAGTTTTTAATAAATTATTCAATTTTCACGGGTTGCTTGTCAAGGCAAATGCATTCGGTTCATTTTGAAGGAGGGGGGGGATCAAGATAAAGAATAACGTAATTAACTTATTAATCTTCATTCCACAATAAATTTTCATTTTTCCGGCGTTCCGATCCGTATCGCGCATGTAGCAGACGATTCGCCCTGCCGAAATTCGATAAAAAGCACCCTAATGGCCCACCCCAGATAGCATCTCGGTGGACAAAAAGGCTGGCAGATTCCCCCTTGCGTGGCGACAGCGACTCTCTTAAATGCCAGTGGGTGTTTATCGCGGGAAATGGGCACGTCACCTTTTGTTTGGGATCAGGCAGGCAACCGCCCTTCCTCTCAGGCGGCATCCGGTGCCAATTTTTGCACCCCCACCCCCAAGAACGTTGATCTTTGGCGTCTCATCCTTGTGCAATCCTTTGTTCCTGCCATGCCTTCCTGGCGGAGAAAGAGTTAAATGATGGTATTTAAGATAGAGATCGACTGCTCGGTGAATTGGAAATTAATCTTCGATTCATGTATCTGTAATAGAATTGTTTTAACGTAGAATACGTTTTCGGGGGTGGGGTTGTGTGTCATCAGCCTTAAGATGTTTTACATTTCGAGCATAATCATTACATCGAATTTTTTTTCTCGTAATAGGGTGTAGACTTTTAATAATTTTACAATAAACTCTCATGGAAATAACGCCATATATCACAATTTTTAAATATTAATAAAAACGTGGAAAAGCCATAAACATCAATAAAGACGGGTAAAACTTAAGATAATAACATTAATATAAACGTAAATTTCATTCGATTCTGAAGATGATTATAACAGTTATGACTGTTATGGTATGGCGATGTAGCAAACAATACAATTTTTCAGAAATTCAATTGACATTTTGAATGCATGAATTCATCCTAATATCTCTTGTTGAAACAGCTGTATCTCAATTTCTAATCATTCTAGGAAAACAATTCAAATTTTTTTTTTTTTGGGAAGCTAAAAGTATGTTATTTGAAATAAAACAATAAGAATAAAATTCCGATTTTTCCATGATCGTCTTACATAATTTATTTTTAATTAACTAATTAATTTTTATTTTTATTTTCGCATCTTAAATGTATAGCGTAATTTTAGCCACGGATGTCAAAACAGAACTTGATTGACACATGGCAAGTCAAAGCAGAGTTTGCAAATCGCCAACAGATTATAAGAGACCTTTTATTTATTTATTTATTTTTGAATGAAAAATCACGCCTGGTGGTTTTGTCACGCTGTAGATAATAAGCAGGAAATTACTGTAAATTAATTCAATAAAATAAAAATTGATTCATTGGCGCCAATATAATTCGATTCGTATAACTGACATTTATATCCATAAATAAATCTTAAGCGGTTAATCAAAAGAAGTTCGCCATTTTTGTATAAGAAACTCGGTACTAATGCAGTACTATGTTAATGACTATGGTATCAGATATTTCATAGGGGTACCACTGAATATAAGGGATCTTTTATTTATTTATTAATTTTTTTTTGGACCAAAAATCTCGCTTGTGGGTTATACGGCATTCGATATCAATCGAATATTCGATTCAATATATATTCGATCGGATATTTCATGTGGTACGTCAGATTTCATAAGGTACCACGGATATTCATATGCCTAAATAAATCTCAAGTAATTAATCAAAAAATATTAAACAATACTAAACGAGTATTATAGTAATGATTTTATATGATACCACGGAGTATGAGTTATCTATTTTTTTTTAAAATCCAAAATCATGCCTGTAGGTTATATCAAGCTGCGGCTATTAAGCAGGAAATTATAAATATAATTCATTAAAATAAAAAATTGATTCCTTGGCTCCTATATAATTTGTTTGTATATTTTATAGGATCTTTTCTGTATCATGGATTTCTCTAGGTACCGCAGATATTCATATACGTAAATAAATCTCAAGTGGTTAATGAAATGCAATTAAACACTTTTAGTGTTGGTGCACAATGAATGAGATACTAATTGAGTATCATGGTGATGACTGTGTGTATCATTTTGCTATCAAAGTAAATCTATTAGAGACATAAGGAGCTGCTTCAGAGTCGAACCACGTCACCTACACTCGAGTGACGGTGGATGAAGGGTCCACTGGCCACGGAACCTCAAAGCGCGGGCACAACAGGTGCAGAGCGGGGCAAGGGGGAGGAATCACAGTTCAGGGACTGCATAACAACCACTTACCTGCAGCACGCGCGGTGGTCAATCCTTTTTTGACGCTAATCTGGCCCGAATTACGTTAGGCGGAAAAAAAAAGTACGGTTTCACAAACACACAGCCCAACCCATCCGTACACCGAACATCCGCACCCAGAGTCAGTGGGTTATAGCTGCTTCGGGCTTACAAGGAGAACCAAAGATCGCTTTACCTCATTTAAGGGTGATTCAACACACTGCATAAAGAGATATTTCTTTCATAAAGAGATATTCTATTGGAGATAAAGTTAGTATAGAAATAAAATTCCTTCATTCAAATAAAGGTATTCAATATGAAACTTGATAAGCTATGTTCACAGAGTAATAAAGTAACAGAGAGCGCACTACAGTTGTCACTTTGGGGAAAACATGCTCATCACATGACTTTTACTTTGTATTTTAGCATAGGCGAGGATAGCTTGGCGATTTTTTTGGCAATACACTTGTACTGTTGGCCTTAATAATCCTTATAATCATGCACTTCACGTTCTCTTACACTGTATGTTTATTTATATGTTCTGCTGCAAATTATTTTTCATATGCATGTAAGCTTGCTTTATCTAAATTCCTTTTATTTTATTTTATTTTCTTAAAATTTTTGTTTTAAATTTAACCTATTATCTTTTTTTTTTTGGGGGCATCGTCAACGGACTCCTAATTGTACCGATAGCTTTAGCTTTTTCGATCTCTTGCTTTAATTGTTCTCAAGCAAGAGATGTTTTTCCTAAATTTTAATTGTTTTATTTTTTATTTATTAATATTCCTAATTTAAGCAACTCCATTTTGTGCAAATTTTTTAACTCAATTAAGATGGGGAGGTATTGTGGTTCTTAAAACCACCTTGGAACTCCGTAACCGGTACGCCCGTTGCCCGTGCGTTCTCTTACAACTGTCAGGTATGACATGATGACTGGTTACTCTGCCAGTTTACTTGCCTTACAGAGGAAGGGTGAGCTTTATATTGCACAGTGGAACAGACTGCACTCATTTAGAATGAGTTTTAGCTATTTCGCTAGTTTTTAGCTATTTCGGTGTAACATAGGTGATAGTTTGGCGATTTTTGTCAACCCTCTTTACTGATGGCCATTACTTCGCTTTGCTTTTGGCGCCAAGGGAGAAAAAATGTCTATTATCCTACAATGATTCACAAAGAAAGGATTCCTTTTTAGCTGTCAATAAATGTAGATTTAATTTTTCTAAATATTTATATTCAAATTATCTTGTATTATATTTTCCCACCAAAATGATTAAAAAATAAACTATTCATTTTTATGAAATTTTTTTAATGTTTTATTCTATTTCATACAAAATGAACAGAGTTATAAATAAAATATTTCTTGTGTGCATAAGTCAATAAATGTAAGACTTGAGAAGAAACATTTCTCGGAATGTTCAGTTAATGTAATCGTAACGTGTTTTCATCATCTACTATATTAACTTCTCAACATGTTCCTTTTTACATGAGACATTTCACTGTATTTTTTTAAAATAGAAAATGGATCAATTTGATCCCTTTTATCAAATATCTTGGGTGGATTTCTTGGATATGAACATATCGTTCACTTGCGAGAAAAGCAACAGAAGTAAAAAAAAAAAAAAAAAAGGGAGCTATCATTAAATGCTAAACATTAGAAACAAAAGCACAAATTAGTGTCTCATTTAGTTATTGCTCTATATGTTAATATTCCTGTAAATCAACAATCCCAATGTCGTCATGATATCGAATGCTAATAGAAATTTTTAAGAGACATTATTTCTTACAAGAGAGCCAAGGTCAGGCGCAGTAAATGTAAACACATTTTATAAATTTCCCATTCTTAAGCAAACTGAAGGCAAAAAAAAAAAAAAAAAAAAAAAAAAAAAATAGTCACCAAATTGTTAGTCCACTTTCCTAGAAGTCAACTTTGTTAATCCTATCATTTAAATATCGATCAATCAAGTCAATCAACGCGGAATTGTAAACAATGTCTCGTTTTTTGAATCTCAACCTTGACAGATCGTTGGCAA
The DNA here is from genome assembly GCA_021605095.1 of Caerostris extrusa. Lineage (NCBI taxonomy): Eukaryota > Metazoa > Arthropoda > Arachnida > Araneae > Araneidae > Caerostris > Caerostris extrusa. The sequence goes on along the minus strand of BPLR01011756.1, from coordinate 108,491 downwards.
AGACAGTTTCGACTGCGTTGTATACCGAGAATGTATTATCTTTATGAACTAAGCGCTCCACTAGCGGTTTTTTTTTTTTTTTTTTTTTTTTTACTGCTTTTATGATGCCCATAAGCGAAAAATGGATCTTTGGCATAGTTTCGCAATTTTTTCCCATGTTTTGACTTTTTTTCATGCAAATTGAGGGATGTCATTTCATAAACCCTTTTTATCAGTCATTCCCTATTGAAATTTGGTCTGAAATCCATTGGTATCAATGAATTCTTGAACAAGCATCTTATCAGTGGGAAAACCCATTTGCGATCTTGCAATGAGGCATTTTACAAGAACATCCTTCAGGCAATTCAATAGGCCGATCAACCCACAATTCACTTCTACTACACTTCCTTCCTTCAATTCTATGATGTATTACTGATATTGGAGCCCCATCCACCTTTTCAGTTTCTATGTACGTTTTATTCCCATTTTCTGCATCCATGATTACTGCTTCCAAATCACCTAGATTGAAGGTTTTGTTTTGTTTGTCGCTCTACTGTCATCTTGCGCACTTTAGGCTAAATAGACCGGGACCTACAGTTTAGAGTGGATTCCGAACCATCATCCATGCCACCGCCAGGACCTAAACTGTAGGAGGCGATTATTTCTCTCGTATCCAACCCCGCGCTCATCAGAAAAATCAGCAAAAACTGATATAGGCACCATTCAATTTCATTGTTTGTATTTTATGTTATTGTTAATTCAATAACAGTAACATAAAATGCAAAACAACTTAATTTTTCCTTGTCTTTCACAAATTATTGAAGTCAATGCGCCTTAATTAAACCTTTAAGCATAAAGTTTATAGAAGCATATCTTTTTAAGTCATGAAAACATTACCAACTGTTGAAATAAGAAACGCAAGATGACCATGCAGTGTGTTGCCAAGGTTTGGATTTTACAGTTCGTCTAAACTCGGCTGATACTTGTTTACAGTTACCTTCTTTTTAACAATTGCATCCGCGTGATCCTCTATATTCAAATGCTGAATTAGGTTATGCTCTTCTGAAGAGAGCAGAAAAATATGCATATTAGAAGATAGGATCAAGTATTGAAAGATAAAAAAAAAGTAATTTCTTTATGCGAAAGAAATATTTTATATTCTGAATTAATTCGAGTGGATTCGTGCTTTGATGGAACACCGTTGAGTGTGTTTGTGTAGCTGAATTATAGATTTGAAACAATAAAAAATTTTCTTTATGATATTCAAGGAATTACATTTCATTATTTTGAAAACAATAAGAAAGCAAGCCGATCAGATGAGGAAGAGGTCGCCATGTTGAATAGGATTGGCGTAAATTGATATTCGCAGGGGAATAATTTCAAGTAAATCAAAATAATTTAAAAATTATTGTATTTTTAAGAATAAAAATCTCGAATTAAGATTTATTACAAATAATGTTGCAGAATATATCGTTATATAAATAACCACGAGTTGCATAAATTTTATATTTAACAGAAATGACACATCAACAGCTCTTTGTGACACTTTATAAATATTTATATCACAGTTTAATAAAATTTAAAAATATGTCTTTTTTGGTTTCTCTAATATATTAGAAGATATAATCTAAATAACTTGCTGTAGAACTTATAACAAAACTATACTCGTAAAATCTATGAATTAATATACTCATGTAAAATGTTATTATTCTGTCTATTGGGTATCTATTAGGTAAATGTTATTAACGTTGTTGTAACAAATTTATAGAATAGGATTTTATAGAATACAAATTTGTTTTTTAAGTTATGAAATTTATTATTTTGCACTAATTTTGGTGGAAAAAATTAAAGAATTAAGCATTTAAAAAGTTTTACAGTGCACAATTAAATAATTTTTTTTTTCAATTTGTTTGATTTGTTGAATTTCATTTCTATTGAATTGGAAATTCGAGTAATGCATTGTATGGAACACTATGTAAATGGGAAAAAGTTTCTATGTTACGCATTTAAAATATTTTGTAAATAAATATTCCCACGAAGATTGTGGAAAAAAATTTAATGAAATAATGAGTTAAAGATTAAATTATGTGAATAATTTTTAAAACAATCTTTTTCTAGGTACGAGAAAATATGCAGTATGTATCAACAAGTCATTCCCTTTTGTTGTCTAAACTAGAGAGATTCTTGACATAGCAAAGTCAGAAATATTGTTGTTTTTCTATGAAAATTTTGTAAAGTACATTGAGGATGCTATCAACGTTACATTAAAGTTATAAAAAATACATAAACAGTAAAAAATTGCTTTGATGATTTGTTTTTGGAAACTATTTTCAAACTTTGATGAATAAATTATTAAATTATGTTTTATACTATATACAATGACATTTTTTCCCATAAGTCACAGTGTGCATATATTTTCTTTATAGAAAAAAAGTTTGGTGTTTATTTAAAGGTGAGCAAATTCAAGAAAGTACATCAAATTGCTTTGTTGTCTAATCTAGAGATATTCTTGACATAGCAAAGTCAAATTTTTTTCTACGAAAATTTTGTAAAGTATATAGTGGATGGTATCATCGTTACATTAAAGTTATAAAAAAATACATAAACAATACAAAAATTGCTTTGTTTTTAGGAACTATTTTTAAACTGATGAATAAATTATTAAATTATGTTTCATACATAATGATACTTTTTTCCCTTATGTCACAGTTCTTGTGCTTCTATTTACTTTAAAGAAAAATGATGGTGTCTGTTTAGAGATGGGAAAATTCAAGAAAGCATCTCAAATTGCTTTGTTGTGACATTAAACTACCCTGGAACGTGATAAAAACGACAGTAATTTACCACCATTATGAAATAGATTTTTAAGTGAAATAAATCACTCAGAGTTATAATAATTCAATCTTAATGTCCTTATTATTCCTCATTCAATTGCTGGAGAGAGTCTCCCAGACTTTTCTATATCCAGATTCTCATGTCTATTATGTGTAGTTGAGACATCATAAAGATCTCCGCGTCTAAAACAAGGGCGTGAGTAATGACCGGACATTTTCTTTTTTTTTATGTGACGGTGGAGAGAAAGAGCAGCCGCACTCTAATAACGTCTGTCCCAACATTCATATCTGGCATTCCTAATGGTGCGCAGGTGGCAAGCTGGAGGACCATTAAGAAGTTAAAGTGCCCCATAGTTTTCGATTCGTTTTAATCTTTCTGGAGAAGTGACGCTTTGGGTGAGACTTTTCCTCATTTGCCTCTCTGCCATGATGACTTCTTCAGGGAGGAGACTGCCCGAAAATGGTTTTCTGTGTTTGCATTCTTTTTTTTTTTTTCATGGTTTGTTTTTCAAAGATTGCCTTGTAAAAAAAAGATGTCAAATTGCGGTGTGAATATCTAGCAAAAAAAAAAAAAAAAAAAATCATGGAAGCGAGGCATGCAAAGCATCTTGGATATTTGCTTGGAGGGTAGCGTTTAAAATGTCAGAATTTCTTCAGATTAAAACATTATTTCATGAAGGGTTTTACGTGAAATTCTTTTAATTTCTCTATTGATGAATGCTTTAAAATGAGTTAAATGAAGCGAATATAAAGCAGGGAGAGGTAAAATTTTAAAAATCTCCTCAGCGACTTTGGAGAGAAATTAAAGGAACAACCAAAAAAAATGGGTTTTATGTCCCTTTTCTTAAATAAACTGCATTGAAAGTTGATGGACTGGTAACTCAATGTCAACTTTATCACGTAATAAAATGGGATTCACCTTCATAACAGAAAAATAGGCAAATTTTTAAAGCGGTTCTTTTGACACGTGTGTAATGGAGCGCACAGGGGTGATTTGAAGTCGAATTGCAAGTATTGCACGAGTAGTTGGATAAAATGTTTGCTTGTAGTAAGTGGAATATGTCATGCAGAATACATTTGATGGATTGTGATAAGGAGTATTAAAGCTGGACAGACACTGACAGGGGTCTGTAAAGACTTAAAAATAGCCAAAAGTGTCGTCAAGAATCGGGAAACGGATTAAAGACACCATGGGATAAGGATAGACACCATGGGACATCATGAGATGACCATAAGACACCATGGGAAACCATGAGATGACCATAAGACACCATGGGATGGGACAAGGTCGAAAACTTGCCACAATAGAATTTTAGGACCGTTGTTTGGCAACGATTGCTAAAAGAAACCGGCAATTGTCTTCCGTTCAGATTGGAAGGGAGTTCGCTGCAGACTCGACTATCCAGATTTACTGTGAGGGACAGGCTGCATGAAAGAGGGCTGTATGCAAGGAAAACCCTGATTTGTATTCCCTAACTCCTGCGACGAAACGCGACTGGTTCAGAGTTCATTGTGATAGGAGTACCACAGACCGGAGACCCAATTTTATTTGGAGAGGGATTCCAGACGTGTTACAATATGGAGGGAGAAGGAAAGACGTAGTGAGCCTGCAAACATCCGTGAAAGGCATTGATACAACGATCGCATCCTTGTAGAACTCAATTGTGTCTCAACTTCATAAATTATTTCAATCTTCAACAGCTATTTACAACGTTTTTATTTTACTAACTGTTAAGATTTTGGTAGATAGCAGATACCTGGATACCTTCGAACCAAGAACATATTCTTGGTTCGAAGTCCTATATGCGCTACGCATCGGGCACTACAACTTTCAGTCCCCAATGTTGAACTTTATTGAGAGCATTTCTTTCTTTTTTTTTTTTTTTTTTTAAATTTCTGTCAAATCTTCTGAGGAAAAAATTGAGGGAATAATAAAAGCACAAAATATATCTAATGTGAAAAAATTGCCTTTAATTTTAATGGTAAAAGATGAATGAAAAACTTTTATACATTAAATACTCGACATTTTTTTGAGATGAACTCGATACTATTTTCATAAAATATTGTCAGTTCCTCTTTTACTATGAATTCGCTACCTTTTTCACAAAAGTTGCCCTTTTATCTTTTATTATGAACTCTCTACATTTTTCACCATTTTTTTTTTCCAGTTCACCTTCGTGATATCGTGCAATATATTTGAGTTCCACTTTTTTTCCTTTTTTTACAATCATGACCAATACAAAATTACAATACTCAGTTTACAAACAATGTAGTTACGTAAAGTAAAATAAGTTCAAACAACGATTTTTTCGCCCTTATCTTTTATAGATTTTGTTGGAGATAATTTATCAAAGATTTATTTGTTTTCCAATTAGAATAATTTTAATTAGAATCTAAAAATACATAGAGATAGATTGAAGTTTCTTGATTCGAATTCATTGAAATAACAAACATGAAACGTCTGGAGCATATGCGAAATGACGCCTGGTCGCTCTTTTGCAGCTCGCAAAACAAACAATGGAGGCGGCAAAACAGATTAAATTTTAGCATGCTACCCAAACGCTTTTCCACCATGGCGTCTTAAAGATCTCCGCAACTCGTGGTGACACGTGTCGCGATCTTAATTAACGAAAAATTACAAAATGATTCCATTTCGCCCCAGGCTTTTTCAAAAACCCCAAAATTTATCAGTTCCATTAGGACTGCAACATTCCGTGACAATTCGGCTCTGAAGCGATTCGTGCGGTTGAAGTTTAATTTCGATTAGCAGTGCGTTTTCATTTAGAGGGTGCAACAGAATCTGTGTGGGGTGATCAGTTGAGCGAGCATTGCAAAGACGTTTCGCTTTGTTTTTGTTCTGCATCTCCTCATCCAAGAGAATGGAATAATTTTTCCCATTTATGTCCTGTTAAACGCGATGCTTTTTCTCTTGGAACGTCAGAAATTCCTGGAAAATGTTTTGTAAGGAGTTTTAAGTTGGCTTCAAATTGGATTTTCTGTTCTCCCGCAATCTGTGCCGTCATGTGTGTCTGACAATTATGAAGCCGAAGAAGAAGATGATGAAAATAATGTTGGACTGTCACGGAAATGCTTTAATTGGATTCTGAGCATGCTTTGTGACTTCATTGCAATTATTGTATTGTATGACGTTCTGAAAGGGGATTTCTTTAATGCTCATTAATGTTGTTAAGTATAATTTCTGACATAAAGAAAACTATCATTGTAATCTTGTACAGTTATTGTTAGAAAACAGTTTTAAATATGTGAAAAATTGTTTAGTTTTAATAAATGAATATTTTCATTATTTGCATTTTATATTTGCTTATTAAGTGAATTTTGTTATGAAAAATGTTTTTATTTCTTACTAATACATCCATTTTATGCTGTGCTGTAAAAGAATGGAATTTATTACCAATCCTGGAGAAACATTTTATATAAAATGCTGAAAAATAAATAAAAATTAAGGCACTGAAATAAATATTTGTTAATGTAGGCGGGGATTTTAGCGGGACTTTTATAAATTACTAGTTGTGGACTATTTATAGGATGGGCCCTTTTAATAAACAATTTGAAAAAATTCTAATTTAAAAAAAAATTATAATTTGTTATAAAGATAGTGAAACCAGAAGATAGAGAGGAATTTAATAATCGTGGTAAAAGCTAAAAAGACTACATTTTTCCGATGATATGTAATCTTCTTGTGTGCCAGAAAGATGAAAAGTAGGCATTACTGATGATTATCAACTTGGCATTCCGTAAAGTGCTTTTAGTTCTTATCTGTAGCTTCGTTCCAGATCTTTGTCATATCTTTGTTTTGACACAAGCACAATCAAATGTATGGGGAATGTTACGTTTTGTCTCATTATATAAAAGGTCGAACGCCTACCATCGTCTACAATATTTTCCTCCACAGATACACACGAGCCGCCCATCTATGGGTGATTGAGAGAGCAATGCCTCCTAGAAGGGTTTTAAGTAGTAATTTAGGGAAATTAATCACTTATTTTAATTAGAGTTATTTTTATTGGCCTTGCTGCTCTGCGTATTGTATAAGAAAAGACTCAAAAGTCCCACCAGACAGCCCTTTCGTTGAACAGTCCCACTTAACATTTCATATCGATGAGCTGTAGTATTCACAACAGTATAATAAGGGGGTTTTACTTCCTCCAGATATTATGCAGAAGATAAATTCAGCTTGCTTGACAGAAAGCAAACATGCCCCCCCTCCTGCCTTGTGGGAGGCAAGTCTTCTCAAGAGAGAGAAAGGGATAGGTAGGACGAGGCTATTTGTAGCGATAAGTGGGAAGGGGGGGCGGGAAGGGGGTTCATACATTCCCTGATACCTATACAAACACCTTTATAAACGGCACGTGGCCTATTGTATGTGTGGTCCCAGATTTTTAAAAACTCTCCTTTTCCATAGATGAACTTTACTACTACTACTCCACACCACATCATTGTGCCTAGAGCTGAGTTGGCCCTTTATAGTTTGGGAAGGATGTGAGTGAAATTGCTTTGGTTTGGTTTGCCACTCTATGGTCATTTTGTGAACACGAGGGCTAATCATACCCGGACCTACAGTTTAAAGTGGATTCCGAACACTCACAAACATCCCTGCCTCCGCCAGGATTCGTACCTGAAAAGCCTGTAATACCAACGGCCAGAGCTAAGGCCAGCCAACAACAGCCATATCAACGGCCAGCCACTAGGGCCATCAAGCCCCATCTATGACTTTAAAGGGTTGTGGATATTTTTGTCTGGGACATAAGGGTGGATGGCAGATGCACATCAAGAGGGTGACTGGCGGGCTTGAGTCCCTTTCCCTAAACCCATAAGTAAAATGTATGCAGGTATTCAAACTTATGGCCATGACAAACTTAGGCCTTATAGCCTTTTTTAAAATATTTAGTATTTCAATGAATCAATGTTTTTTCTTTTAAGAGCCAATTTCATTATCGCACCTGAATTTGTTGCTTAAATTTTTGAAATATTGAAATTGACGTAAGTGATGTAATCAATGTGCTGGCAGAAAAGGAAGGATTAAATTTTAAACTAGGATTTGTTCATGTAGTTCTTTTTTTTTAAATTAAATTTTAGTTTTTGTGCAGTACTTCTTAATATATAATGTTCTATTTTTTATGTATTTTAATAAATGAGTGCAATGTAACAATTATTAATAAAATAATTAAAATAAGGAATGTCGAATTCAGACACCTTTTCTATTACTTATAGTTTAATATGCATCTTGAATTTCCATAAACGCTTAGGTTTTATCTTTTTGAGCCTTCCCCCTACTCCTAAGACCTCCTGGTGTAACCTAGAGTGGTACTTATTAGTTTCACAAATTGGTAACTGAAGAAAATCTTGAAAATTTTGTAGAATTGCACTGTGGTATCAATTAAGAAAATTTTCAAATTGCACGAATTGCTTAATAATTGTGCATTAAAATAAAAACAGCAATTCTTTGGAGTTCTAGGGTTCTCGCACGAAATTAGCAATTCTTTACGAGTTTCATTTAATAGAAGTTCCACGAATTACATTACTGGTTGGGATTAAAAATGTAATTAATATGAATTTGTTTTTGATTAGACGAATAAAAATAATAATAAAAAAATCACAGTACTAATTAATCATTGATGTGGCGATGACAACAATATTGCACTTTTTGTAGTTCTAGTTATACAGGGTGATTATAATTAAAGTCCCACTTTCAAATTGCTGTAAAAAAGAAACACTTGTCACAATGAGTTCACATTTGAATGGAAGATACGTGAAGAAGGGGGAATCCGTACGGCATCAAAAAAAAAAAAAGTTCCAAAGTGTATGAATAGATGGCTCTGTAAGTTGCCTAATAAAAGTAAATTCGGCTACCAGTGATAGTTTGAATCGAAATGACAACGTATTCGGCATGAGTTGCCCATTAAACCAGCTGTAGTGATGTGTTGATTGTTTTGACGGAAAAAGGACTGTCAAGTCATTCAACTGTTGTGACACTGTGAGTGGTGGAAGCCCATCCACCACGGCAAGGTCATTGGATAGGAAAATTGGTGGAACTTTTACATGCCATACCTTTTCCCCCTTCTTCAAGTATCTTCAGAACAAATTTGAACTCATTGTGGGGAATATGTGGAGTGTGGTGGAATTTATTACAAGTGGTTATTTTTTGCAGCATTTTTGAAAGTGGGACTTTAATTATAATCACCCTGTATATATGCTCAAAATCTGTAGGTCTCATTTTCTAGTGATGTATGATGACATGCACAGCACTCTATAGGATGAAGAACAGTGTCTCTCAGAAGAACTTTTATGCGTAATTAACCCCATATTTCCTTTCCATGCGGTAGACGTTTCGCAAAATTCCACCAGGCAGCCTGACTATCGGTGCGAGAGGATTCATCGCACTGTCTCAATCGCTATTGAATAGTCTTTTTTCTGAAAGCAGTGACTACAATGAACATGGTCAGCGGATACGACGTTGAACTCCCTATACACTTATGCTACTACTGAGCTACAGTAAGTATTTTTTTTTAATCTTACCAAGTTCTTAATTTTTTTTCTTACAAAAAACGATTTTTTTTTTTTTTATATTTCAATAAAAAAATAATAATAAAAAACCTTAGTTGGTCAATTTCCTCGTTATGAACCTCCAAAGAAAAATGTTATCTGCAGCAGCCTATAATCCACCCTACGTTATTCTAAGATTTTAACGTATAGTTTTTGAAGTTTAGAAATGTGTTTAACGTATAGCCCGCGGATTATACTTTTATCTTTATCATATAATTCATTGATTATATGTTAAAATATTGTATGTGATATGATTTTTTACGAGTGGCTAAAACTCTGTCACTCGGTACAACAGGTTTCGGGTTCAAGTCCCGGCGGTGCCACGAATGTTTGTAATGGTTCGGAATCCACTTTAAACCGTAGGCCCCTGCCTATTGGGATCGTAGGGGGATTGCGGAGGGTGGGGGTATTGTGCGCCGTAGCTTATCTTCAAGCTGCATGTACCTGCTGGTAGTGCTAAGTGAGTAACGTCGGTGCAGCGCTTCCCTTAAGGTATCCAAGACCACTGTCTGAGTGTTTGCCAGCTGCATTAGGGAAAAAAATAATAATAATAATAGTGGTTTTTACGTATAATCCGTGGATTGTACTGTGATATTGTAAGTTTTTAAAAATTTTAATTTACAAATGATAAAAAGGAAATTTCGGCACCATCATCTCAAAACATTTTGTAGAGATTTAAAACAACGAAAAACGAAGAAACATTGAAGGCTTGAAGCAACCCTGAGCGACCAGGAGACATTTGGCGATTTAAGTGTCCGACGCGAGCGAAGAAGAATCCCTGCCTGTCCGACGGCCTGGTTGAAGGGCCCCACTTATCTCCGCCCGATTATGGTGGTTAGGGGGGCTCTTTCTGGAAATGAGCCCCCGCCCCTCGGTGAAGTGTGAATGGCGGGAAGAGAAGGGCCGTTTTAGATGAAGGGCCCGTCGTGACTCGAATAGAATGGATGTGCTCGAGCCACCCTGTCATTGAGGAGCGCCGCGTTTAGCTACTGCTGACCATCGCACGAGGAAAAAAAAAAACCCACCCTGTTGCTATTTGGATGCCATTAGCAGAGTTGAATTTCTAACTGCCAGTGGAAGTGGTGACTGTGAAATCGGAAGCCGAAGTTGGTATAAAAAAATCAGCCACCCACCTTTTCAATTCCTTCTATTAGCTCACACTCCCCCTATATATATCTTGTTCAAATTTTCAATCGTTCATGAAATACTTTTTATTCATCCATTCAAGTTCAAATGCATTTGTTTTGAACTTGTAGTGGATGACACTGGATGGTAATACAGTTTTTTCAAATATTAATTCCTTCATTAAATTTAATTCATTCCTTTTAGGTTTTTTTTTTTTTAGATTTAAGTTGCATATATCTACCGATAGATGGCGCAGATAAACTTAAAAACATGAATGAAAATTATTTAGAAAGGATATACAGTGCAATACAGCGAAAAAAAATAGGAATTGACTTACATTTTTTTTTTTTTATATTACTTTGTTTTATGCAAATAATTTTAATTTTTCGAAATCTTTAGGGATTAGTGTTAAAATTAAATGTTTATGTAGAAATTCAATTCTATTTTTTCAATAATACAACCAGTAGCAAAAAAAAAAAAAAAAAACCTGATTTAGCACCATAATAAGTAAATGTTGTTTTTCTGAGAATTTAGCTTTAGATTGTATGGTAATATTTTTGTAGTATGGTTTTTAAATCACTTTTCATGTTTTGGGTTGGGATTTTAAACATTTGTATATCCAATGGCTATAAGTACTCGTAATGCGTTAATCAATTCCTTCTTTCTGAAGTTACACATTTATCACTTTTGACATTTTCCCGTGCTTATGGAGCTATATAGTGCTTCTTATTGTATTTGGAATACTTCATTTATGCCTAGAATTTTCGCACTTTGATATAATCTTTTGGCTATTGAATGTGATAACGTTTCTTGTGGAATTGGGAATACTTCATTCTTCATTTAAGACTACATTTATCTTACTTTTGTATATTCTTTTAGAGATTTATATTTTTGTATATTCTTTTAGAGATTTATATTTTTGTATATTCTTTTAGACATTCTTCATGGAGTTCTTGATCTATTCAACATTGCTATATTCATGGGCTATTTGAATTTGGCCATTCTTGTAGTATTCTAATCAATTGCTTCATATATCTCTTGCATTATTAAACATTAACATATTTCTGAGTTTATTCATCCGTTCTCGAATGCTTACACTTGATAAGTTGAAATTTTGCCTAGCAGATTTCAGCATTTTTTCTTTTCTTTTTCTTTTTTTCCTTGTGTGTGTTTTTAATTCCGTAAGAGTTTGATATTTTCTCTTGCTATTGGTAATAAAATTTTCATTTAATTCTTTGTTGTTATTTTTTTCTGCATGCTTAATGGCTAAATAGACCGGGATAGCTTAACGTGAATTCGAACTACTAACTTGCATCCATGCCACTTCCGAGATTCGAACCTGAATGCAAATAGAGTGCTTAAAATATAAAATTTTCTTTTGCTTGTCTTAAGTCATGCGAACAAAAGACACATACACACTTACATAGAAAGCAATTTTCGGCCAAAATATCGATTTTTAAAATTTTTACATTTTTGAAAAGCTTTTATTTTAAACTTTCTAAATACACTCTCAGTTTGTTGCTATTTTTGTAGAACCAAAGCTGTGTTAGTTTAAACTTTTCTGGAAGACAATTTTTTTGAACCAGAAGTACAATTTTCTTGACCGAAAATGAGAGTTTCAATCTATTTACCTTCAACATTTCCACCAATTTCGATTCTAAAACTTATTCTAATGTAAATAAAAACATTGTTTAAATATTTTATCCGTTAAAAAAATAAAGTTTCCAACATTTAATTTAATAAGGAATCTGTCTGTAATTTTTTATTTGGAAGTTTGTTTACATCTCCTGTTAGGCCGTTGTATGTTATTTTCAAGATTAATAAATAAATAATAAATGCGTTATTGTTATTGATTAATTATTGCTGTGTTGCATGTCTTTAGTCATTCTATAATATTTTGGTACCTTTTAATTTGTTAAAGTTATTTTCAAAGGATAAAGGATTTTTTTTTTGTAAGAAAATTTAATGTACAATAGTGACTTTAAATAGAAATGTTTATTTTTTAATGAAAATCTTTTAAGTTAAAGTACAATCTTTAAAAGTTCTAAAAAAAAAAAAACTTTGTAATGAGAAAATTGTTTTTATGGATATACAGGGATTATAATTAAAGTCCTACTTTCAAACTGCTGTAAAAAACATTTCACATTTGAACTGAATATAAGGAACGGCATCGGTAAGTGGTACGGCATCAAAAACAAAGTTCAAAGTGTGTTAATAGATGGCGTGGCCTAAAGAAAGTGAATTCGGCTGTCAGTGATAGTTTGAATCGAAATGACAACGTATTTGGCATGAGTTGCACATTCAACCGACTGTAGGGTTCAATGTGCTTGGTTGTTTCGGTTTCTTGACGGAAAACGACTTCCTAGTTATTCAACAATTGTGGCTCTGTTAGTGGAAAGCCCATCCACCACGGCAAGATCATACACAATTGGATGAGAAAATCGGTGGAACTTTTTTGATGCCATACAGTTTTCCCCTTCTTCAAGTATCCTCAATTCAAATTTGAAGTCACTGTGACGAGTAATTTTTTTTTTTTTTTTTTTTTTTTTTAGAGCATTTTGAAAGTGGGACTTTAATTATAATCCCCCTGTACATCAATGAAAAAAATATAATAGATAAATTTAAAAGCAAAAATTAATAAAATTATTTTAAGTATCCAAAGTTTGGATTTCTACAATCAGCTATTCAATTATTTAGAATGTTTTTTTTCTCCTCCTACCTTTTTGTTGACTTCCTATGGATATATGGCAGACATAACTGTTTTAATTTAAATGCAGTACAATCTGTGAAGCCTAAATTTAGAAAATAGGAAAAGTATACAGAAGCAAAAAAAATATTTAATTATTTTAATTAAATTAAATTAAAATATTGAACAACTCGTATACAAGAAGATTCAACGATCACGCACTATTCAATAATGCTTTTTCTTTCTGATGCAGTTGGCAAACACTTAGAGACAGCTTGGTCTTGGATGCCCTAAGGCAGGCGCTGCACAGACGTTACTCACTTTGCACTACCCAGGGGGGCTCGTGTAACTTGAAGATAAGCCACGGACGCGGGTAACAATGCCCCCGCAACGCTCTACGATCATGGTAGACCGGGACCTACGGTTTAAAGTGAATTCCGAACCACTACAAACATCCATGGCACCGCCGGGACTCGAACCCGAAAACCTGTGGTTCCGAGCGCCAGAGCTCTAGCCACTCGGCCATTCAGGCCCTACTCAATAATGTTTGTTCAGGGGAAAGTCCCTAACAAATCGGGGGCAAGTGAAAAAGTGATAACCTGTTTTAAAGTGGCGAGCAGGGTCAGTAAGAAGCAAAATTGCCAAATAGAGTACATTTTTTTTTTTTTTTTTTTTACCCAATGATTAGGTAAAATTGTGTCAAATATTAAACTAGATTTTCATTGAAAATTTATGTAATGGCCTTTATTTAATTATTTCTAGTGTTATTAAAGATATTTATTTTAACATTATTTTAATATTTCATTTGAATTTCATTGTTCTTTATTAATCATTCATTATACCTCATTTGTTCTTTAACATTTGCTATTGAAAGTTATTTATTTAAAAAATTATTATTACATGTTAAGATAACAGTTCATGTATTATTTATGTATTATTTTCATATTTAATTTCCTATACTTCTGTTGTCCTTTGCAAATCTTCAAATAAATGCAAAAAAAAAAAAAAAAAAAAAAATGCGGAGTCTGAAGTTAAGATTTATTTTTATTAATTCCCCTTTAGTAAAGCTTATTCAGAGAGTGCTTCAAAGAAAAGTTTATTCAGGTTACTGAAAATTGTAAAATCAACATATTATACAATACTGATTTTTTTTTCAACGTGTTATAAAAAATACAGAACATCAAGGTAACGTCGGTCTGAGGGCCAATTGTCTAGCGCTCTGGCCTTTGGTAACTACAGGTTTCCAGGTTCGAATCCCGGCGGTGCCATAAATATTTGTTGGTGATTCTGCTTTTAGGTGTCGATCTAATTAGCCTAAAAGAGCAAAAAAAAAAAAAAAAAAACAGCAGTAGAGAAACAAACGTAAGTTTGTTATAAATTAAATAAAAAAAAAAATTATTTTTTTTTAATTCTTCTTTAGGACATGGAAGTAGATTTGTATTTTAAAAAAAAAAAAAAAAAAAAAAAAAAAAAAAAAAAAAAAAAAAAAAAAAAAAAAAAAAAAGATTTTTATTTCATGATTTTCTTAAAAATATAAATATCCAAATATTTATAAATAATTGGCATTTTATTTTCAATTAATTGCATTAAAAAAAATGTTTTAGAATAAGTATGCGTGAAAAAAATGACACAACTAACAGAAAATAATCACCCATTATACATAAAGAATTACTAATTTAATAACAGTTGTTAATGAGAAAATTAATTAATATAAATAAATAAAAAAATTAATTCAACTTTAACTTTTTTTTTAAACTTTCAATAATAAAAAAGTAATTAAAATTAATAAAAAAACCATGACAAATAAGTAAAAATTTTTTACATAATAATCTTATATCCTTTTTAAACAGTTTTTAACAAAAAATCAGAAGCAGGCAATGCAATGATGTCATTCTGAATAAATTTTAAAAAAATTTATATATTTATATATTTTATATTAAATTTAACAGAAATGAGTCAAAAAGAAGTGGCTAAAACAATTTCTTTTTTAAGCCAATAACATTTGAAATTAACACAAAATTAGCCACATCTACACATCTGGTAATGCTCATGCGTACATAACAAAGATGTAGGGTTTATATATATATATATATATATATATACCCTACATCCTACATGTAGGGTTTATATATATATATATATATATACCCTACATCCTAGGGGTTTATATATATATATATATATATATATAAACCCTACATTTTTGTTATGTACGCATGAGCATTACCAGATGTGCAGATGTGCAGATGATTACCAGATGTGCATTAATTTTCTCATTTATATATATATATATATATATATATATATATATGTTATTGACGATTTAGACAAATGTACCTTATAACAGTAATAAACAAAGTGCACGCCCCCATTCTGAAGGACCACAAGGTTAAATCCAGCGTTTCCAAATTGCCCTTTGGCTTCTTTCTTTAGAAAACCCAAAAATGCGATAATCAACTCTGGGGGAAAAAAAAAAAAAAAAAAAAAAAATGCAACAAATTATCCTTTTTCCCTTCAAGTCATGTATTTATTTAATCGTATGTTTATTAGAGATAATTTTAAGAAATATATGTATTTTGCTTAGCATGAATTATTAAAATACTATCAAAAATTATATAAATAAATGTTTTATTTGTTATCGTTTTTTGAAAAATAATTATAAAGTTTTCTTTTCTTTTTTTTTCAAATGTTGCTTGATGCCATCCTTGTGGCAGGGAGGGGTATTCGTTCAAAAGAGGGTTGGAGTGGTTTTATGGCAGAAATGTCGGAAGTCGAGTATGTTTGAAAGTGTCGGGAGTCTGGGTGTTAAGTCAATAATGCAACCCATAGGAAAGACAACAAAGACTTCAGCAACACACCAAGCCAGTGTTGAGAGACTACACCGAGGCTTATCAAAATCCATCCCTGATGAGAAATGATCTCAAAGAAGCTGCTGTACAAGGTGGTTATAACAGTTGGGCTGACAAGTTCGTAGGCTGACACATAGATGGCGCTACTAGTATTAAATCCATATGAGTTTTAGTTAGCCCTAACCTTCAAAAGACGCGTGTATAAATTTGACACCTGTTGCACTATTAGTATGTGAGTTATGGCATTTTTAGTGAAGAAACTTTTGCTAGTTTGAAAAAAATGGATAAAAAGGAATTTCGTGTGTTAATTAAAGCATTGCTTTTTGGCGAAAAAAAATACTATTGTAGGCTTGGCTTGATAAACATTATTCGGACTTTGCACCAGGAAAATCAACCATAGAGAAGGGGTTTGCTAAATTTAAAATAGGCGAAATGAGCACCGAGGACGATGCACTCAGGGGAGCCCCAAAGAGTCTGTTACCGACGAAAACATCAAAAAGTCCACAAACAATTTCTGATAACTGTAATGTGATGTTGAGTGAGATAGCTGAGACTCTAAAGATATCAAAGGAACGTGTTGGACATATCATGAATGAATATTTGGATATGCGAAGGCTCTGTTCAAAGTGGGTGCCGCGCAGAGCTCAGAATCGACCCAAAACAACAACGAATTAATGATTCTAAGCAGTGTTTGGAGCTGTTCAATCGTAATAAACCCGAATTTTTGGGTCGATATTGACAAAGGATGAAACATGGCTCCATCATTTCACACCGGAGTCCAATCGACAGTCAGCCAAGTGGACTGCACGTGATGAACACTAAAAATGCTATAACTTCCCTAAAAATGCTATAACTCACATACTAATAGTGCAACAGCTGTCAAATTTATACACGTGTCTTTTGAAGGTTAGGGCTAACTAAAAATTATACGGATTTAATACTAGGCACCATCTGTGTGTCAGCCTATGAACATGTCAGCCCATCTGCTAATTAAAGTGACCCTATTCAGACCCCTCTAGAACTCGTTCTGCAAATCGGAATTTGATGAAACTTTGTATGTAAGTTATATGGACCATGGGGAAAAGATTTCTGCAATAAAAAAATAGTTTAAATTTTGACCCCAAGATAGCGCTTTTCAAAAACGTGCCTTTGTCATCGTTGTCCTTTCAAAAGAAAGATGAGCTTCGCTGGTAAAAAACTGTTTTATCAGAACGCTACAACCATAGAACCATAGAATTTATCTGGACCAGGGCCCATATTGGTATTTACGGATTATTGCAGATCAATATGCAAAACAAGCTACATCAAAGGACACCATTGACCAAAATATGTACATCCCCATCAGGTTCTTCAAGAGGCTTCTCCAACTTGACATCCTTACAGAGTGGCAAACTCATTGGGCAAGCTCGGCTAAGGGAAGAGCCGTTTTCGAGATCTTCGATAAGGTTAATCCTAAAAGGACTCTGGGAAGCTTCTTCTTGAACCAGATCATCACTGGTCATGGTGCCATTGCAAGCTATCAATACAAGTTCTTTAATGGAAGTTCCACCTGCTCCTGCGGTCCATCCATTGAAGACCGAAATCATATACTCTTTCACTACTCCAACTGGACAGACATCAAAAAGAAATACTTCCCACGAAACTACAAAAGATCGCCACTGGCAAAATTGCTAGGAAATCATCAGGCCAGGATAGGTATCGAACTCATCATGAAACATAAACTTCAGACTATTTTAGATGGACTAAGTGATTAACTATCCTGGACTGGTAAACATGGACTCACTAGTAACAAGGACAATTACTAATTGAACTTCTTTGTTGAAAACTAGGAATTTTTCTCTCAATTGTAAATATCTTTAATCCAGTTCTCACTTTTCATTATATACCATTCATCCTTGTAACTACCTTTTATTTCAAAAGACAATCAGTTACTGCTCTTTTACCAATTACTACATCTGTTGCCCATTTTGACTTTCTTTATATTTTGTGTATTTGTATTTTAACCAAGGAACAAACTGTACTCAATATGTAATCTTATGTACTTTTTGTAACTTTTTGTAATGTATTACCTGTGTATTCTGTAAATTTTTGAAATTTAAATAAACTAGCGCTTGGTCTGGTCCCACTGTGGTAGTACAGTGCTGGGATGCTCGGAGGCGTATGTGCCGGGTGAAAACTCCGGGTAAAACTTGTATTGTTGTTTGGTTTGCTGTTTGCAACACCGATCATCATTTTCGAATGCCCCCCTAGGGGGCGGGGCGAATCTTTTCTCGATTATCAGAACGCTAGCAATAGCTTAGCTGCACAGCGTGAATATCGTCGTTTAAAGGGATGGCGAAAAGGACCTATGACGAAGAATGGTTTGAAGGAGATGGTTATGATATTTGAAGAGACTGGCCAAGTCAAAGAACTGCTTTGGCGACAATCGTGTAATAACCAGAATTTTTCCGGATGCCTGTCCTCCTCATTCACCCGACATAAATCCCTGCGATTTCTGGTTGTGGGGATTCTTAAAAGACCGTGTTTATGGAGGAGGAATTCAGACTTCACCTGAGGTGAAATCCGGCATTGCACACCATGTTGCTGAAATCCCTCAAGCGATTCTTCCAGGGCCGGATTTAGATGAAAAGAGGCCCTAGGCTATTTCGCTGATGAGGCCCTTTCACCTCCCATTTTTAAGTTTGTATATTACTTATTATGTTTGATTATTATTCATATGTGCAGAATTTCTCTTTATTTTTGATTCAGTGTTTTAGTGTTTACTGTTTTTAGAATAGTGTAATTCTAATTTTGCTAACAATTTGAATGTAGGCCCCCTTGATCTTCAGGCCCTAGGCTGAAGCCTAGTTAGCCTATAGGAAAATCCGGCCCTGGTTTCTTCGCTCTACCATTTAACACTTGCTTTCAGCACGTAATTGATGTCAATGGAGCGCATTCTGTATTTAAATAAATTTTAATGATTCTTTCAGATTTTTGTCCTTATTTAGGTGCCCCACTTCATCCTGGCGGTCAATATTTGAACTATTTTTTATTGCAAAATTTTTTTTTTTCCCCGTAGTCCATATAACTTATATATCAAATTTCATCAAAATCCGATGGGTAGAACGGGTTCTAGAAGGTCTGAACAAGGGTCACGTTAATTATAACCACCCTGCATTATTAAGAACAAATAATTACAAATGGAGTCTTTTTGTTTTTATAATTTTCTTTTTGCTTTTTGTCCTAAGCTATTCTATGATACGTTGATACCTGTTCATTTAGTACTGTTATTTTTAAAGGACAGATATTTTTAAGCAAATTTAGAGTACAAATTTCCTTTTTAAGTGAGTGCAAACACTTTTCAAGTTGTAAAAATACTTTGTAACAAAAAAGGTTTTTATAGATGTATGAGATCAATGAAAGTCATTAAATTTATTTTAAACATTTTCCAAATGCATTTAGTAAAGATCACAGTTAATAAAATGACAGTAAAGAGTCAGCGCGCTATAAAATATTTGGGTCGTCACCCTATTCCTGGTAGAAGTATGCTAAGGTGAGTTCTAGTGGTGAATGACTAAGGTCGAGGTGCATGGTATTTGAGAGCATCATTAACGCTTAAAGAGACCGGCAGTTTTATGTTACTAATTTTCTATTATTTTTAATTTTCCGTACTAAATGTTAAGATGTAATCCTATAAAAATCCCCCAAAAAAAATTCATCTTCAAGGATGACTTATATTCCATTAAGAGATTCATTAATTTCGTGAAGTCAATCTTGAAGACGCATTAATTCTGTTAAGAGATTCATTAATTCCATTGACATCCTTGAAGAATTTAATTCCATTAAGTGATTCATTATTTCTATTAAGTCATCTTTGAAAAAGTTATTTCTATTAAGATATTCATTAATTACATTGAGAAGTTTATTAATTCCAATTAAGAGATTCATTCATTGCATTAAGTCATCCTTGATGAATTTAGCTTCATTAGATCAATCTTGAAAAAGTTAATTCCATTAAAAGATTCATTAATTCCATGTATGTAATTCATTAATTCAGTTAATGGAACTAACTACTTCAAGGATGGCTTAAGAGATTCATTTCCATGTGATTCATTAACTATGTTAATGGAACTAACTTCTTCAAGGACGGCTTAAGAGATTCATTTCCATTAAGTGATTCATTAATTCTGTTGTGCCATCCTTGAAGAAATTAGTCCCATTTAGAGTCATTAATTGCATTAAAAGATTCATTCATTTCATTAAGTCATCCTTAATGAATTTAGTTTCACTAGGTCAATCTTTAAAAAGTTAATTCCATCAAAAGATTTATTAATTCCATTAAGAGATTCATTAATTCCATTAAGTGATTCATCAATTTCATTAAGTGATTCATCAGTTTTATTAAAGCGATTCATTCATTCAGTTAAGCCATCCTTGCAGAAGTTAATTCCATTAAGTGATTCATCACCCACTTTAAAGCGAACGAGCGGAAAATAACGATCCTCTTCGCAATTTCTTAACATAAATAAATAAATCCCCCCATCAAAAGCATCGAGGGAAAAGAAAAAAATCCCTACGACAGGGAATTGAAGCAGAATAAATAAAACAAAATAAATCTGACACCGCGTAAAAACTAGGGGGTAGTAATATCGAATAAATAAGGTATCAAAAGCAGCGAAAGTTGCAGTGAAAGCACTTCGAAGGTTCCAAAGTACCCCCTGACGAAAAAGACTTTTCTAAATAAGTCATTGAAATCGCCGCCCCCTTCGATGATATGTCGATTCATTCAGCGCTGTCAGAAAAAAGCACTTTTCTTTTTCTTTTTTTCTTTTTCTGCTCATTTATTTTGAAATGGAGGCGTCAAAACTCTTTTCCTCTTTTGGCGCTCCATTGCATTAAAAAAATATATATATAAATATTTCCTTTTCCCTTTTAGAGCATCCCGTATATACATTTATATGGCGGCATATTTCTATTTATCCACGGATGGTTTTGCCAACATCATTTATTAAACGCTGTAAAGATTTTTATTCTTTGAAAACGGTTTTGAAGGGAAAAAAAGAAAAAATGTAATAGGATTTTTAAAAGTGAATTTCAGCCACCTAAGTCTAAAATGTTTTGTAAGATTTTATATAAAAATCTTTTTAGGAGAAGTTTTGTCGAAATATATATTTTTTTTAGCCTCAGTAATACTTTTAAAAATTTCCTTTCTTTTTTTTTTTTTTTTTTTTTTTTTTTTTTCCCCCTTTAAATTTCGTCAACTACCAAGAACTGCTTGAAAAACAGATACTAAGCTGCCAAAAGATTCTTTCGTATAAAAGGGGTTTTCCACATCAAACTTCATGCAGTGTATGAACAAATTTAATACTTTTTGCATTTATGTGGAGATTTAAAAATATGCTTTTTAAAAAAATTTCTTCTCATTTTTACAAAAATACCAAGTACAGTGGCCATTCTTTAAACAAGGGGGTGACTAACCCGCGGCCCCCATGAACATTTTTCCGACCTGTAGATATCACAGTTATACAAAATATATTTTTTATATTGCCAAAGTAGTGAAAACCAATGTATTAAAAAAAACACAATACGTGTGCATCCATATCTCCAAAAATGAACTGTCGAAATGATGAAAAAAATTAACTTTGATTTTAAAATAATAGTCTTGCTAATATAGGGCAGATAGTGCCTGTTTTATTTCTGAGTTTACAGTTAAGAGTTTGCAGAATAATTCGTCCCCTTGAGCTATTAGAGCAGAGATTCTTAAAATGGGGTTCCTGACCCCCAAAAGGTTGCAGGAGAAGATTTAGGTGACCATAGAAAATAAATGGAAAAATTGTCCCTTTTTAAAAAAAAAAATTATTTTATTTCAGGTTAAAAGTTAAAAATATTAACTTATTTATTTCATTTTGTAAATTCTTTTTACATATTACATTTTTGCATGTTTCTCATTGTTATAAATCTACTTTATCAAACTTTTAATTTTGGGCATTATTTAGACATAGTAAGTGTGGGTTTCTAGGAGACGGAAATGACGTCATCAGAGAGAAGTGCGCGTAACAGGGTGACGAGGACACATGTTTTTAGAGGATGGTGTTTTTGGTAGATAAGCCTAGGAATATTTTCTCCGGTGGCAACATCGAAATGTTCTATTATAAGAGGAGGGAGAGATAGGAATTCCCAAATCGTGATCCCTCCCATGTCGACCTTGAGGGAATGAAATGGCAGATGCATTGGCCAAAGCGGGTGCTAGTGAGGTATTGGTTCCACTTGAGGCCCTTACCTACACAGAGATTTACTCCCAAGCTATGTTAAATGGAAAAACTATTTAATCTACTCCCCCAGTGCCAGTGGTATCCGGGCCATCGACTTGGTGGTACTTTGGCACTTAATTGTGACAGGCAGGGTCAGACTGCAATCACCCGTCTTCTCAATGGACACCTCAGAACTATGTCTTTCTCAGATGGTTTTGAAAGCTTTCGACACTTGCACCAAGTGCTCCTCTGAGCAGGCTTCACCATCTCACATATTCGCGTGCCTGGGGCTCCAGATTTCAGGATCTCCTTGACAGTCCGTTGATGGTCTTGGACTTTCTCGGGTATTTGGATTCATGGACCTAGTCTAGCCCGCTGGACTTTGGGAATAGGCGAAGAAGAAGTGATGACTGTACTGATAAGATAAACGAATATGAAACTATTTTAATTGGATTTCTTCTTAATTTTTTAATAAGATTATTTTTATAAAATGTGTTTAGTAAAAGGAATTTATTTATTTTTATTAAATTTGATTATTTTTAATTTGCTTTTTTATTGGAATATTTTACAAATTTATATTATTATAAAGATAATTATTTTATATTTGCAAAATTTATTTTTAATTTTTTATTATTTTATTTATTTATTTTTAATTTTATTTATTTATTTATTTATTTATTTATATATTTTTTTTGCAATTTTATTTTTTTATTTCAATTTGACTTAAATTTTTTTTTTTTTTTTTTTTGTGTACTTCCCCAAACTTTTACTAAAGGAATTTATTTTATTGTTTAGCTTCTTTCAAATTTATTTATTTTACGAAACTTATTTTTAAAAAGAATTTATTAATTCATAATTTTTTCCTAGTGTGTTACAACATTTTTCACTTCTAAGAAATTTAAATATCAAAACTTTGTTTGGCATTTTAAGGTTTTCTTGAAAATCATTCGCATTTCTTTTTAAATACGATATTAGTTTCAAATTTTCTATCAATATTAAATACTGCACAGTATTTGTGTTGAAAGACTTAATATGTAAGTTTATTAACTTTTGAAGATCATATACCAGAATAGTTACAACTCAGAAGAAAATGTTACAATTTATGTATATATTTAACAAAATAATTTCCTTCATTGAAATACAGAATTTTTTTTTAGCATAAATGTATTTTAATTAAAATAGGTATGAAATTTTCTTTCAACTCACTTATTTTCTAATATTTTTCTTTTCTTTTCATACTCGATTCTATTTTGATAAACCTTATAACTTCCTGCTGATACAAAAATGTCTTAGCATGCATTTTTTCAAACATTTAGAAATAAACACAGACTATGATTTTGTAAGACAAAATAATTAAAATAATATATTTATAAGGAATTTACACTAATTTATTTCTTCACCTATTTTATTTCAAAAAATATTGTATACATCTAATTATCTCACCAATCATTTCACCTACGTTATTATTTTCTTTTACACAAATCTTGTACTTAAAAGGAGATACATTTGTTAAAATTTCCCACAAATATTAATAAATATTATCATACTAAGCTAAAGAATTTTTATAACATGAAAAAATACTAAACACACACTCACACACACAAATTTTATCCAAGAAAAACTTCCTCATAAAATCTAAATGTATAAGCATGCTAAATTTGTATCCCAATTATTTTTTTTTTTGAGCGATTTTCTTACATTCTTCTTACATGGAAAGCGGCCTGATGGCCAACTAGCTAACGCTCTGGCCTTTGGTACCACAGGCTTCAGGTTTGAATCATGGCATTAATATGGATGTTTGCTAGTGGTTCGGAATCCATGTTAAACTTTAGGTCCCGGTCAAATTAGCCTAAAATGTGTGAAAAAAGACCTCAGAGCGACAGAACACGCTAATCTTACTTAAAAAAAAACAAACAAAGAAACGATTGTTCACATTCTATTTATGCACACTCATACACACTAATGAATTATGTTTATAAAATTAATGTGTATGTTCTTTTTAACCAATTATTTCTAGAATAATATTTTCATTGATATTTAAATTATAATATTTAACATGTATTGAATTTGTAACAAAGCTTCTATCATTAGAGATAAAACTGAACATACTTTCTTTTCGAATGCTCAACTAAATTCAATTTCACCTATTCCAGCTACTTAGTGCAATTCGTCTCTTGTGTATAGAATTCGGACATATTTTCATAAACCCTCTATTATGAAGAAATTCTGCCAATAATATTTTTAAATGCTCTCCTTGTATTTGTCCTGCAAAAGTCTTTTATTTATACAACCTCCATAGACACTACATTTTTAGTCGTAATAATGATTGAATAATAATTACAAAAATTCAGCTTTACTTTAATAAGTTATACAAAAAACTTTTTCTTAAATTTTTTTTTCCACTTTACAAAATGCTTTTTCACTTCATTAAAAGCAAAAAAAAAACAATGATAATAAATTCACAAAAAACAATGATAATAAAGATAATACTTTTTTCCAAGACTAGTTTACTTATTGAAGTTTTTTCACCCCTTTTTTCATGTATATACATATGACAAGCATACTATTTTAATATTTTTATGCACATAAGACATTAAATCATATTTACCGTAGATTCATCTCATAAATACATAGTTTAAAAATAAAATGTGTTTATAAATACTTAATATTTTGATAGAAATGATTATATTTTTAAAATTAATTTTTATTATTTTCAATAAAGACCCATTCAGAAAACTCTATTTTTTTTTTAATATGCTTCACTAAAATCGTCTTAACATTAACCATTTTTTTTAAAGAATGCTAGAATGTTATGTTAGGCACGATTGGATATAAGGTTAATCTTTTGTATATTTATCACTATATTTTCCGGAATTAATATTTCTAAACAATACTTTTATCTACGACATTTAATCCAGTCATGTTCAAATCTTTAAATACACTTTGTAATCTTTTCTTAACACAAAATTCATCATTCAATCGATTTGTTTTAAACATAGCCTTTGAATAAGAAACATGATTTTTTTTAAATTTTACCTTTCATATGTCTATAAAATCTTTTTACTTTACATAAATGTTATATAGCTCATGAAAATATTTTTCAAATTTCTACCCTTATTTTTTATGATATTTTACATCTCTTCTTGTATGCAGCTGTTTTTCAGAGGTGTTACCTTCTCATAATAAAGAAGATACTTAGATTATTTTCCTGCAAAATAAAATAGGAACAGCTTCAAAATTTTTTCTTTTAAACTAGTTCAATTTGATACCCTTATATTTCTACTGTCTTATTTTTCTATTTTTCTTTCTTTCTTTTTTTTTTTTTATTACCTTTAAGGGATTTCAGAAAAGTCATATACACTTGGACACAACTTTATACTTTATTTAAAAACTGTGCGATGCCGTAACTATATTTGATGAGTTGCTAATTGCACGAATTTTTACTGATTATTATATACCCATGTTTATAATTTTAATTATTGGGTATTGATTCATAATTTTCTAGTAATGAACACCAATTTTACAATCATACCATAAAAATACATCGATTGATAACAAGAACAATTTATAGCGTCTGTTAATGAATGTAAGTATTTTAAATCAACCTGAATTTTTTTAACTATGAATTATTTTAGCTTTTCTTTTACAATGTAAACATATTTTTTTTTAACTTTCCACTTTTTTTTTTTTTATTCCTACCACAGTAAAACAATTGCCTTCAGTATTCCAGCTACTTTATATTACTACATTTTTATCGCATCAATAATTTTAGTGCAACTCGTCTCTTGCCTGTAGAAATTCGGTCATATCCCAGAAAGTCGCATAATGAAGTAATTAGATAATAATAAGAATAATGAGATAATAAGAATTTATCGCAAGCTCTCCAAACATTACAATTTTCTTCTGTTAACAATATTAACGCCCAATAATAGACTTCTAAATTTTAAAAAAGGAGAGCATTTAAAAAAATATTATTGGCAGAATTTCGAGGGATAATAGAGGGTTTATGGAAATATGTCCGAATTTCTATACACAAGAGACGAATTGCACTAAGTAGCTGGAATAGGCAATTGAATTTTAGTTGAGCATTCGAAAAGAAAGTATGTTCTAATGTATCTCTAATGATAGAAGCTTTGGTTAAGCAAATTCAATACATGTTAAATATTATAATTTAAATATCAATGAAAATATTATTCTAGAAATAATTGGTTAAAAGAACATACACATTAATTTTATAAATATAATTCATTGGTGTGTGTGCATAAATAGAATGTGATCAACCCTTTCTTTGTTTTTAAAATAAGATTGATGTGTTTTTGTCGCTCTACGGCAATTTTTCGCACATTTAGGCTAATTTGACCGGGACCTAAAGTTTAACATGGATTCGAACCACTAGCAAACATCCATATTAATGCCATGATTCAAACCTGAAGCCTGTGGTACCAAAGGCCAGAGCGTTAGCTAGTTGGCCATCAGGCCGCTTTCCATGTAAGAAGAATGTAAGAAAATCGCTCAAAAAAAAAATAATTAGATACATAAATTTAGCATGCTTATACATTTAGATTTTATGAGGAAGTTTTTCTTGTTAAAATTTGTGTGTGTGTGCGTGTGTGTTTAGTATTTTTTCCTGTTATACAAATTCTTTAGCTTAGTATGATAATATTTATTTTATTAATATTTGTGGGAAATTTTAACACATGTATCTCCGTTTAAGTATAAGATTTGTGTATGATTGTAAAGAAAATAATAACGTAGGTGAAATGATTGGTGAGATAATTAGATGTATACAATATTTTTTGAAATAAATTAGTGTAAATTCCTTATAAATATATTATTTTAATTATTTTGTCTTACAAAATCATAGTCTGTGTTTATTTCTAAATGTTTGGAAAAAAATGCATGCTAAGACATTTTTTGTATCAGCAGGAATTTATAGGGTTTATCAAAATAGAATCAGTATGGAAGAAAAAATATTAGAAAAATAAGTGAGTTGAAGGAAAATTTCATGCCTATTTTAATTAAAAAGTACATTTATGCTAAAAAAAAATTCTGTATTTCAATGAAGGTAATTAATTGGTTATTGGAAGGTATATAAATTAGTAATATTTTCTTTGGAGTTGTAACTATTCTGGTATATGATCTTCAAAAAGTTTATAAACTTACATATTAAGTCTTTCAATGCAAATGATGTGCAGTATTTAATATTGCATAGAAAATTTGAAATTTATATCGTATTTAAAAAGAAATGCGAGAGATTTTTAAGGAAAACCTTAAATGCCAAACAAAGTTTTGGATAATTAAATTTCTAATGAAATGAAATAAAAAAATAATAAATTGTTGTAACACACTAGGAAAAAATTATAAATTAAAAAATAAATAAATTCTTTTACAAAAATAAATTTTTGTAAAATATAACAAATGCAATCGAAATAAAAAAAAAAATGGAATTAAAAATTAAAAATGTATAAAAAGAAAAATTAATTTTACGAAAAATAAAAATAAATAAATTCTTTTACGAAAATAAGTTTTGTAAAATAAAATAAATTTGAAAGAAGCAACAATAAAAATAAATTCCTTTATAAAAAAAAAAAAGTTTCGTAAAATAATAAAAAAAATTAAGTCAAATTGAAATAAAAAAAATAAAATTGTAAAAAAAATAAATAAATAAAATAATAAAAATTAAAATAAATTTTGCAAACATAAAATAATTATATGCATAATAATATAAATTTGTAAAATATTCCAATAAAAAAGCAAATTAAAAAACAATCAAATTTAATAAAAATAAATAAATTCCTTTACTAAACACATTTTATAAAATAATCTAATCAAAAAATTAAAAAGAAATCCAATTAAAATAGTTTCATATTCCGCTTATCTTATCAGCATAGTCATCACGATTTGTTGAATTCTATTGCAACAGACAATGCGAGATACTCTACCACACTCTCCACCGAGACTACTACTTCTTTTAAAACATCGCTTATAGCGTAAGAAGTGCATTCAAAAAAAAATTTTTTTAATTTTACATTTTACATTTATATATATATATATATATATTATATATATATATATATATATTTACATATAGATACACAGATATATATATATATATATATATATATGTATGTATGTATGTTCATCTATATGTGGAAATTAAGGATCAAAATAATTAAATCGAAAAATGTTAATAAAACTTTTATTTCAGAAATAATGTATCCAGTATTTCCTATTGTATTTCTTTCTCAAAGTATTCATTCTCTATTTTTTTCTTTCTGAAAGTAGAAGAGTTTATTTTAAAAAAATAGATAAATTGATTTTATTTATTCATTTGCTTAAACGTTTTATCTACGATCGTGCGAGATGCGTTGCGTGAAAGATCAGCGAATGATTCTCCACGTTCCGTTTCCTCATCCTTCGAATAACATTGATTCAATTATTGCGTTTTGCTCGCAGATACAACTTTTCAATTGATACGGCAGATCCCATTCATAGCACGAGGAAAAGTTTACAGTGGAGGAAAGTTCTGAATAAACTATCTCCCTCATCACGTTATGCGTTTACGAAATGAATAGCTTGCGCTAAATGAGTGATCCTACAATCTGTCCATTCTATTATTATTTTTTTAATTCAATGATCACGGACAAAATTGTGAATGAATAGCGTTTGAACAATAATTGGGAAAATATTTATTATTAAATTTGATACATAAAATTTGAAAACACTTTTTTTTTTTTTTCTTGGAACAGAAACCTATAACAGAGAAAAATACCACAATAACCTTCAAAAGTATTCGTTTACAGGATATTTTAATCACGCAAAACAATAATGTATCGTCCTCATCACATTTTTTTAAATTGTTATTCCAAAATTACAAATTCAGCATGACAGAATAATTTATGAAACTGTTTTGACATATTTTGGTTTGTCGCTCTGCTATCATTTTGTGCACACTTTGGGCTCATTAGACGGGACCTACAGTTTAACATGGATTCCGAACCACTCACAAACATCCATGTCATTACTAAGATTTGAACCTGAAGCCTGTGGTGCCAAAGGCCAGAGCGCTCAGTTTTTGGTATAGAAATAAATTGATTATTCTCAATCATAAATATAACTTTTTGTATCAAAAATGAGTCGAGTACTTTGAAGAAACTGAAAAATTACAACAAAAAAAAAAAAATCGCTTAAAAAAGAACTACTAACTGTATGAAAAGAAATGAAGGTAATTTCCAAACCTGAAAAGTAAACGAGAAATAAATAGAATTAAAAGATTACGTTTGATTGTTACGTAATTACGTTATAATCAAATTGTGGATGATTGATTATTTACGTTTCATTGCGAACACAAATATACAATAAATTTTAACAATTAAAAATATATATTTCAATTTTAATTGTTTGAATTAAAAAACATCCCCCTCGTAAATTTCCAAAAATAAGGGCAAGAACTTAGAAGAAGAACCCTAGAAATGCCCGACTCGTTTTGTGGTGGCAACGGGCGCGGGTTCGAACCCGCCTGCAGTCGTTGGCTTCAGAAGCGAGGAAGCAATGCTTGTAGAGCAGCATAGTCAGCATCCACCACTGGAAGTTTTCCAGATAGCCTGCCACACACACAGGTCAATGCAGTTCAGTTACTCCTAAAAGTCCTCACATCATCACTCTTTCATATATCATTAGAAAGGAGGCCTACCACTATAAATATAAACACATAAAGTAGAGGTACGAAGTACGGTTATTATCATTCTACAAACTATTAATTCGTACCGTGATTTGTTATACTGATTTCACTTCAAAAGGTGTTCGCGCCTACGCGAGAGGATACCCTAGCGGCGAAAAAGTGTATGTGTACGCATGCGCCTGCGTGCGTATAAGTCCGAGTCTGTGTAGTGTAGTGCCAGATCGGCAAGAGTGAGCAGCACGGCTCCGAGTGGCTGTGACTGTTTAGTGAAATAAAGTGCTGTTAAGTTTTCATTGTGAATACTTATTGTGTTAGAGTGTGAGTGTGATTAAAAATACAGTCCGCTAGAGAACATGTGTGAGTGCTATTGACGAGAACAAAAGGCAAATGCAAAAAGTGGTAAAATGTTGTTCACTCGAATACCAAATTATTGTTAATAACTGCAGTTTTAAGTTCCTTCAGTTTAGGTGCCTGATGGTAGAGTGACGCTCGATACCACAGCTTTTATATTCGAGTCCCGGCGGTGCCGTAGATGTTTGTAGTGGTTTGGAATCCACTTTAAACCGTAGGTCCCTGTCTGATAAGATCGTAAAGCGTTGTGATGGTAGTTTCATTCGCGTCCGTGGCCTATCTTCAAGTTACACGTATTCCCTGGGTAGTACTAAATGAGTAGTTTCGGTGCAGCCGTTGCTTATGGCATAAAAAAGAACTGCCTCTGTATTGCCACTGCATTAGAACAACATGTTCCTTCAGTTATGTAATTTGAGAAATTTCAAATAAAGGAATTTTCCCCAAGTGTAGCTCAAGCTGCAAACAACTGCGGCCGGGTTATTATAAAAAAAAAATTATTATTATTATTTATTTATTTTTACAGTTACAATTTTATATAATTGAAACCAGAATGCAACTCTGCAAAATTTCCAGAATTCCCTGGATTTACGAATTCTTTTCTTAGACACACAGGCATTAAAAAAGTTCACAGATAAAGTATTACAAAGCTGTTTATCCATTGAGATGACTGTTTAAATGGATTTTTTTAAATGATTTACAATAATCTTCAATAAGTCAAGGTGATCATCAATATAATATTACTTTCCATAACTTTCACAGGATTTTTGTGCATTTCACAAAAGTGAATGTTATGGAATGAATGTTAAGAAGTGATTTTTGTATGTTTCATCCTTCAGCCATGTATCAGAACTACGGTGAGATAAATAAGGCGAATTACAAACTGGATTCATTTGACTAAATTTTATTTAGCATATTGTTCTTGGGACCACACACACAATAGGCCACGTACCATTTCCGAAAACGAATGAACCACCCACTTATCGAGGCAAATATGGAACCCACCCGTTCCCAACCCCTCTACCAAACCGTTCCCTCTCTTTCAAAAGGGGAGAGGGGCGGCCTTTTCTGAAACACGCTGTATTTGTTTTCTGTTTACTGACCCTTTATTATATTGTTATGAATACCGTGACTAATGCAAAATACTTATGTTGTATAAAAGATCCAGGCCTTCGAACACAAAAGGCTACACATCTGCAATTTGTATGGAAAGGTCAGCCACTCCAAGGTGAGTTTTAAGAAAGGGTTATCTCTATAAGTGATTTCAATTTGAATGAATATCAAAAGTCAATTGTGTCAGAAGCATACCAAGTCATTGATCCATCAGTTGCTTGGAAGTAAATCGACTAGCGGAACCATAATAGAAATCGAGCGGGAGGAGCAAAATAGTATTTAAGGGTGTTAAATGATTAATGGTTCTCCTACAAAACCAGCAAGTGTGGCCGTTGAACTTTGCTGAACCCTTTTGAACTTTAAACTCTAGTTTCCGGGGGGGGGCTCTCTTCCAAAAGAAGCTGTTCTGTCTTATATTGCCGCCTGCATTATTTCATATTATATCTGCACATTTTGCCATCTCTGTATGAAAGCCGGCATTGTACAGCAAATTAAGCATGGTGTTACGAACTACTAGATTGGATAGGAGAGTCGAGTACCTGTGCATGTAGTGCACATCTGCTCAGAATTCAAATATAATAAAAAACAAAGTATCACAGAATTAGCAGGAATTAAAAAATTTAAAGCAAACAGTTAATAGGATGGAAAGAAGTTTAAAATATATATATATATATATATATATATAAAAGGGGGCGGACAAACTAGGAGATGACAATCAAGCAATATCAAAATACATAAATGCCCAATAGAAGCATATAAATGGTGTTACGAAGGTCAAGGCCCAAAAATGAAGTCGTAAAAGCAAGGCTCGAAATTTTTCGTCTTATTTAAGAGAGTTGGAATGCAAACAGTAAATACAGAATAAAATGCAATTTTATCTACATATATAACAACGTTTTTTTGGATGGGGGGATGCCCCATGTCTATACGAATAGTGGTACCTCTGTGATCTTGGATTCATACCAAATAAATTTTTCCCATAAGACAAAGAAAAAAATGGTAAAACCGTTTCAATGAAAGAAAAAAAAAGTCCTATTGTCATTGTCACATTATACATTGATGAAGTTGTATAAAAAATTTCTAAACATTACTTAGTATAAAAATATGTCTATTTAAAGGCCTATACATAATACATATATAGATGAAAATTTACAAAATTCAATAATTTTTTTTTCCTCCTTTTTGGACCTAGTTAATGGTCATTAAATTTGAAATTTACTAAAAAAAAAAGCTTTGCTTTTGGCTTCTCCTTAGGATATTTCGGATATGTGACATCCTTTGATCATTCCAAACAAGACTGCTGCGAGCTGTTTGGACTTTGTGGGGGCGGTACTTCGCTGCAAAGTTTTGGATATCCATCCATTTGAAAAAGATTTGATGTTTTAGAATCCTATTGTACACAAAGTTCGTGCATCAAATTTTCGCGTCCTAAAAGGACCTATAAAATTGGACTTATTCCAAAGCGCATGTATACCGAGATGCCCCTGTATTTAGAAATTAGAAGAAAATTAGCTAATGCATAAATTAGAAATTAACTGATTCTGAATTTGATTTTTAAAATTGCTTTTAGGGTTAAACCACATTTGCGTCAACAGGAGTTCTCTCTTTGTAATTTTAGTAATTAAAATGGTAAACAGAACACCACTGCTAAAAAATATTTAATATTAAGATTTATACCAAGTCGTTGATTTCGTGGTCGCTTGTTCTTGATCTATCAGTTTGCTTGCAAATGTATTCATACACCCCCTGTGCTTTATGTTCTCGAGAAGTATCAGCTATAGTGACAAACAGTTAAGCTGGATTGTCACCGGATGGTACCCTTAAAAAGTCAGCCAGTTAGAAATCTTTCTTGACTACTCTACCTTCTGACTGACGTTTCGCGACCTGCAATCTTAGTAAGTACTCTATTCCATATAGAACCTAAATTGCACTATCTAATTTGTATGTGAATATCATTTATCTAGTTATGTACCTAGCATACTATCTAATATCTTACTGCTTTTTTTTTCATAATTTTGCAGCCACTGCTTCTACTGTCTATTTATTTGTTAGATATTACTCTTTTTTTCTAATTTCTCTAATAATTGATTTGATGAATATTCCTTCAACACTCTGATTTGTATATTACAAATTATTGTTTATTGCTTATTATTGTCGTTTATGGTTTTTATTATTGTTGTCTGTTTATTATTGCTGTTTATTGCTTATTATTGTTGTTTATTGTTTACAATGAATATTAGAATGGCATGCACGATCTAATTAAAACATAAAAACACAGATAATTAATTAACTGAGTATAATAAATTTATATTATTTTAACAAATATGTCATTTATCTAGGGGCTTTATATAAAGCATGGATTATTTAGAATATAATGAATTGTAAAATATAACAATTCATTATATTCAAGATAATATTAACACACAGAACAAGATGTAACACATAATATGTTTTTTATTTAAAATGTGTATTAAAACTTAACAAAAATTGTATTAATACTATATAATTACTTTGTAAGGAAAAAAAAAGTATACAGGGGTACTTGCTATTCCTATGAACAATACTGGAATGTTTCTTTTAATTAAATTAATGTTTCTTTTACATATAAAATGAATATTTATTTTAATTAAATTAAATTTTCTTTTACATATAAATGAATATTTATTTTTAATTTAAATAAAATTTTCTTTTACGTATAAAATGAATATTTATTTTAATTCAATTAATTTTGTTTGACGTATAAAATGAATATTTAATTAATTTAAATTAAATTTTCTTTTTACGTATAAAATGAATATTTAATTAAATTAAATTTTCTCTTTATGTATAAAATCGAATATTTATTTTAATTAAATTAAAATTTCTTTATGTATAAAATGAATATTTATTTTAATTCAATTAAAATTTCTTTTATGTATAAGATGAATATTTATTTTAATTCAATTAAATTTTGTTTGACGTATAAAATGAATATTTATTTTAATTAAATTAAATTTTCTTTTACGTATAAAACGAATATTTATTTTTATTAAATTAAATTTTCTTTACCAACATATCCTATGGGCAGAAATAAAGTAAAAAAAAGAAAGCGTTGCACTGAATGACTGAATGTAAAAACTCAATGAATTTTAATAATAAGAGTTCGGAAGGTACGTAATATTACTAAAAAATTAAAGGTGGCTTTTTCAAGATACAACAATTACAAGTAAAATAATGCTAATTATTGCCGTTAATTATTATTATTATTTTTTTAATTTTATTTTACTTCTTTTTTAAAGTTTATTTTGTAAACCATTGCCATTTCCAGTGTTTCTTAATGTCATTAAAATTGTATGCCTTGTGTTCATAACGAATGCATAGCGCAAGACTGTAACGCATTCCTTCCCTAATACTTTCAAACTATGTATTGAATGAGATCTTCATGTTGAATCTTTTTAAATATTCATTTGCATTCGCCTGTCAAAATGCCACCCTAAAACTTAATTTGAAGGGGACAAAAAAACAAAACATTTTAATATTGAACTGTGCAAATGAAAAAAACCGCTTCCATTTTCAAATGAATATGCATACATTAAAAACAAAAAATTATCCAAATCATATTTACCTAAATCCACTTCACTTCACTTCAGTATGAATCGGAAGTACTTCCCACGAGCGATGTAATAAAAGAAAATACAAGCAGGCGATAAATAACCTCATACCAAACAATAAAAATCCCATCGCCGTTTCTATCTCTTCACCTTCAAATGGGCCGTCCGTGCACGGTCCGTCTAATTGGCCGCCACTCTTTACTCCTTTCGTGACGTCAGAGCCCGCCTCTCCGCTGATTGGGTAGGCGTGCTCCGGGGAAGCCCGCCCACCCTCACCTCGGCCCGAAGTCGGTGAGCGAGCGATATTCCAGCCCTCGGATGCGGAAGACAGAGGACGACCGAAAGTCGTTGCCGACGAGATTCGATACTCGATCATCATCCCCAGTACCTCGATCGGGGGTAGGGCGCAAGAACGATTAGATTTTTCTCCTCACACAAATCATTTTAGTTTCGATCATTTCGGGATCTCGACTGTACTGCGGCCAGCGGGCCATGACTGTGGATCTCCAGCAAAAACCGATGCCCCCGGACCGTCACGCGACCAGCGAGGACAACGCGGCGCCGGACCAAGCCGGGCGGCAAACCGCAGGTCCAGATGCCGGCGTCCGGCCTGCCCTCGCCCAATTCGACGGGCACCTCATCGTTTCTCATCAAAGACATTCTCAGCAGCAACGATGCCGTGCCTAATCAGAGGACGACGGTCCACAGGGGTTCAGTCCGCCCCTGGGTGCGTCCCCCGATGGGCTGTCCGCCGCCCCTGACTCACATGCCTCACCCGATGGCAGCACCCTACTTTTGACCATCGGAGGCCCAACGGCAGTGGACAGTTCTCGCCACCCGATCGAAGATGACGACGATGGGGGCCACTCGTCAGAACGAAGAGCTCTCCAGAGACGCGGGAAATGGTGAGTACCTTTTCTCTCATTTTCGTGGACACGATATCTATGGTTCAGATATCATCTTTACTGCTTTCTGTGAAAAATGTAGAGTGATACCTTGACATGATAACTATGGCTTAGATGCCATCTTGACTACTTTCTATAAAAATGTAGAGTGATACCTTGACATGATAACTATGGCTTAGATGCCATCTTGACTACTTTCTGTAAAAATGTAGAAGTGATCTTGACCCTATGAAAATGTGAAATTGATGCCTTGACATGATAACTATGGCTTAGATGCCATCTTTACTATTTTCTGTAAAAATGTGATGTGATACCTTGACATATCACTCAACTTATTGAAAGGCGGAATCTAAATGTCTATATTTCTGGGTAGTTTTTCTTTGTAAATGTTACTGCTCAATGTAAATAATACTTTTTAAGACTTGACATTCGTATTTTAGTATTAATTCAAAATTAATTTTTAAATAATTGGGAAATATTGTTGTCCATCATTGCTGGTGTTTAAATTTTAATATTTCTTGACATTTGAATAACAAAATAATGTTTTTCTTACACAATTAAACAGTTAAAAAAGATATATTCAAATAAATGAGTTTCATGAGTACTGATAACTTAGCTATAACGTTTCTTAAAAAGTCTTCTTAATGCCATTCATAGCTTGTTCACACTCACTATTTCTTAGATTAATGAGCTAAATCATTGTTCTCAATCAAACGAATATTTCTTGGTAAAATGTTTTCTGGTTACAATTCCACAATTATGTCAAATTAATTTGCAAGCAATTTATCAAAATAATGGATTTTTAAAAAAATCAAACTGACATAACTTAAAACAAAAGGTCTTCTAACAACATTTTCGGCGGCAAGATTTCATTTATGGCCTGAAGTGACATTCACATCTGTGAAAGAATCTTCAACGAGTAATCGATTATTTCTTAAGATATTGAGCTAAATCTTTGTGAAGCATTGTTGGTAATCAAAAAGTTTTGTTTCTTTCGATGAATTAATGTTGTTTTCATGATCTATCCATCTCATGCGTTGTTGCTCCACATCTTCAACAGTGTAAATCCATTATAGTAAAATAATCTGATACTGCACCTCACTGCATGATCGCACAGTTCAGAAGACATTAATGGTATTTTCAATCATCTATTGAACCATACAATGGAAAAGTCTTTAAATTCTGAATTTCAAAGCAGGGGAATGTAGCTTCTTCACGTGAAACTACAATGTAAAAGTACAATGCTTTTTACAAACTAAGAAGAAAGTGCGAGAATACTTATTTTGTTCAACAGCATTCAGAAGCATTGGGAACCAAGATGTTAATGACGGATTAAAATAGAACATTTTATGTGCTAATTAGTATATTTCAACTCTCGCAATTTGTTAAAAAAGGCCTTAGTATTTTAATTAGGATATTATAAAATTGTGAAACTGAGAAAAATAATTATTTCCTTTTTTTTTTTTTTTTTTTTTTTCTTGTATAGAAATAAAAATGTCATAAAATATTTACATATTTTTTTTATTTTTTACTTTAATTTCTACTAGGTTAAACTATTTTTCAATAAACAGGTTAATTTTTTTTCTAATGTGATCAAAATTTGATAATTGTAGTCATAAAGTGAAAAATATTGCGTCATATAACAGACACATATGCATTTAATAAAATATTTGTTTAGTTATTTTCATAGTTTGTTTTAGTTTTATATGGTACGCATGATTATAATCTAAACTATTTTAATGAACATTTGTATATGATTGTCTTGCCAGTTTTTTAAAAAAAAACACTAATTTATAGGAAAATATTTTTTTGAGGTACGCTATTGCATAACAATTACATTCCATCATGAATTTTCCATTTATGAAATCAATCACTCAGAACTATTTATTGGTTACAGTTGACTTTTAAATATATTTATTCGATAAAATTCAACCAAATGAAACTTTTTTTTTAAAAAATGCAGAAAAATTGTTACCGAGGTATTTCAAGTTATATTAAAAGTTTGTTTTTGTGGTAATTCTTAATTTATAATGTTCATTACCAAATCTAAATTGAATGCGATTTTTAGCTATCTACATCTTTCAATTTTTATTTGACGTAGAATAGTGTAAGCCTTAAAATGATTGATTGGTTTCAAATGCTTTTTCTTTTTTAATTTCTGTTTAATTAAAACATTTAAGCTTTCAAATGTTTATTTTATTTTACAAAATTTTTATTATTTAATTTCTTAATAAACTGCTAATATTTTAACGACTTTAAAATGAGTTTAATAAATAAAAAAATAAATTATCAAATGATAACTGAAAAGAAAAAAAATTTGTGCGATAAAAATGTGCCGTTTATATATTTTTTTAACTTTTCTCAAATAATCTATCAAATTCCTAAAGTTAAATAGTTAAAAGAACAAAATTCCTTAATTCAGCCAAGAAAATCCTTACAATTTTACTTTTAATATTTAAAATTTTATTTTGTATTAACTAGGCATGAAAATTAGGAAAAATTCTACGCTATCAGTAAATTAAGTTAATGTATTATTTGGCACTATTAGATTATGTTCTTGTGCGTTCAATTATAAATTCATCCTTTATACATTTTTCTAAATGTTATGCTAAACAAATAACAAAAGTTAAATCAAAATTTTGAAAAATGAATAGATTGTTGGCAGGAGTTTTACAGACTGAAAAAGATAATATTCTTCTCCTCTTATAACTCTCAACACTTTTTGCCAATAATTTAATTCTAAATATCAAACAATAGTTGAATAAATTGCTAATTTCGAAAAAAAGTTTTAACATTGCCTTGCTTGTCCTTTTATGTTTTTATAATCAATATCATGAACTTTATTCGTAGTTTTGTTGCAATTTATTTATTATTTATTTATTATTTTCTCATTGGGACTAAATTAAGTTCATGAAAAAAACCAAACAACGTTTGAAACAAGATATTATACTTACGGTTTTAATTTGGTTAATATTATACTTAACTTATTATACTTTGGTTAATATTATACTTAACTTATTATACTTTGGTTAATATTATACTTAACTTATTATACTTTGGTTAATATTATACTTAACTTATTATACTTTGGTTAATATTATACTTATTGTTTTAATTATGGTTAATTTCGGATTTGTTGTTTTCCATTATTTTATATGTTAGGCCGCAACGTTAAAAATATGCAATCAAATAGCAGAATTTTAAATTGTGGTGAAAGCTACACAGAGCACTGTTTTTATATTTCAATTAGCAAACATAACAGAAAAAAATCAACAACTCTTTTTCAAAACATTCATTTATTTTGATTCCACATTTTGAATTTTATTTTGCTAAATAACTGCTGCAAGGTTTAGTTTTTATTTATAAATTTCAAAAATAAAAATATGCGTAGTTTATTTTTCTGGTTTTAATTTGACAATCGGTATGCAACCAACAACTATCTCCATTTTTTTCAAAGAAACATGCAAAAATTAACAAATATGAACGACTGAACACCAGTTGATCAAGACCATTGATATTTTGATTTAAACTCAATACAAGCAACCTGGTGTAACAAATATAAAGCAATACATTTCAAAGCGTCCATTTTGCTGTATTAGCACATTATGTCTTTCCTTGGCACCAGAAGAAATGTTTTCTCTTTTTCTCATGAATCAACACCATGCTCCGACATGGTTGTGCGAGTGTCTTCTTTACAACCATTTGATTGATTGATACAAATTATTTCGTTGGGAACTTGTCAAAAGGGGCAATTTCTTTGGTATCCTTTGTTGAAAATGTATTCTTCTATGAAAAATTTTGAGAATGGAAACCTCTAGAAAGTCGAAGATTTACTTTCGTAGAATGTATGTTACAAATGTATTGCAAAGATGGATTCATGCGATGTAGGGTGGAAAATAAAGCAACTTTGCATCCTACAGATTTGAAATGCAACTGCAAACTTGTTTCTAAATACCGATATCGATGCTATTTGAAATATAAATGCTATACCATAGATGGCCAATCAGCCTTCCGCCTTGAATATTTTTCTGGTCTGTGAGAGTTATCACACTTTTTCAAAATACGTTTATTTTGTAATGACCAATGTATTAACAAAAATACATTACGTGTGCATGCATATATTCAAAAATTAATAATTAATATTTCATTTTTGGTGTTATATATATTTTTTACAATGTGCGTTTAGTATCGTTATTATTATTTTTACATGTAAGAATTACAGTAAACACAAAAATAATAACTCATTTTGTTTCAATTTTTCACTCCAAAAAAATGTCTATAGTGGGTCTAAATCTAATAGGGGGATACATAAATTTATATGCGACCCGCGAGTAACGGTGATTTCCCAAAGTGGCTAGCAAGAGCATTTGGGTTGGCCATGCCTGTGCTATACTATTAAACACATGTGTTTGATGCTTATGTCGGAGTTATCTGATTTATATATGCGTTAATACTGAGATTTGTAGTTTATAGAAGTAGTGAATAAAAGACGTGTAGGACTTACAAAATCACAATCTTAAATCAGAAAAACATCCTTCTTTACCATTCATGCTATTCATATAGCATCCTTCTTCCTCATTTTTTTCCTATATTTTAAGTCATTTATATAAGCACTTGTTAAACAATAATATTAGTTGTGTAGAAACCGAAATTGAAGCCATTTTTTCCTTTAAACAAAGTTGGTTAAAAAAATTTTTGCTAAAACTTTTCAAGAAATGAAATTTTTTTTTACATTATGTAAAGATTAATGGTTAATGATTATGGATTTATAGGTAAACATCGAAGATATGTACAATTTTTCGATACGAAATCATTTTGAAGTTATTACGCATCAAATAGAAAATTATTTTTGTATGAATTTGAAACTGTGCGTTACGATAAAAGAAATTGGATATCTAATTATTGTAAATTCATTTATCATTATATTATCTCATAATGGAAAAGAATAGAATTTAAACAAAATAATTTATTTCTTCCTTTATTTTAAGTCGTTGATGTAAGTACGAAATCGTTTCGAAATTATCATTCATCAAAGAGTGTGAATGAATTATTTTTGTATGAATTAGAAACGGTGTGTTACGATAAAAGAAATTGGTTATCTAATTATTGTAAATTGATTTATTATTATATTATCTCATAATGGAAAAGCATAGAGTTTAAACAATCTTAACTTTGAATAGCCTCCCTCTTAACTACTTCAATTCTTCCTATATTTTAAGTCACTTAAATTAGTACTTGTTAAATAATAATATTGGATGTATAGAAACCGAAATTGAAGACATTTTTCCTTTTAAACAAAATTGGTTAAAATTATTTTTGCTGAAACTTTGCAAAAATTGAAAATTTTTTTTTTTTTTTAACTTTGTGTAAATATTAATGATTAATTATAATGTATTAATAGAAAGATATATAAAAATTTTCTGCATGAAATCATTTTGAAGTTATCACACATCAAAGAGAAAATTGTTTTTATATGAATTAAAAAAGGTGTGTTATTAGAAAAGAAATTGGATATCTAATTATTATAAATTGTTTTAATATTATATTATCAAATAATGGAAAAGAATAGAGTTTAAACAAAATAATTTTACTAGCTATTAAAACGTGGCAAATTGCATTTCGAAAAATATTTAAGAAAGAATTATTGAGGAAAGAAATAACGATTTATAAATTCAAGTTGTAATTTAATTAACTAATCTATATTCATTACCTTAGAATAAAGAAACTCATTGATATTTAATCTCTGATAGGCATCTCTCCAAATTGGCTCATAAATTTTTAAAAGTTGTGCAAAAAGATGTATACAATAACTTGTAATATGAAAACAAAGTTCGCTGAGTTTGCCTGCTAGATTTTTATTAAATTATAAATTCTATTGCCTATAAAAATAGCAGCCGTCGTTGGATAAATGACAGATGCTTATTTAATTTTTGTTGATATTACTGAACTTCGTTCCAAATGATTTTAAAAAAATATTTAAATAATTTGCTTAAAAACTGATTGCTGTAAGATAAATTATAGAATTTAACATATTATTATGTCGTAAATTAGAAATATGAAAAAAAAAAAAAAAAAAAAAAAGCTTTAAGTTGGGGTTTTTTCTTTCATTATTTGATATTTTATTAATTAATTGATATATAATTACATCTATTTTTTATTCATTAATTTTTATTCATTAATTAAGTCGCAACCGTTGTCTGATGTGCCGTATGTCTTGGGGCGGGACTGTTTTACATAAGCTGACTTAGTCATCAATTGAAAAATTTTGTATGATTTAGAACTAAAATCTCATCTTTTGATAATGATATACATTTTTAAATCACGATATTATTATTTGTGATAATTTCTCCATTTAAAAATCATCGTACTTCGTAACACTAAGAATGAAACCGTAGGAAAATACAGCATGTATTAAAAAAATGATTCATTATCTAAATTAAATGAGTAATTAAAAATATTAAATGAAATTTAATATAAAAATAAGAAGCGCTTTTTATTTTTTATATTCTTAAATTTATTTCAAGTGTTTTTTTTAAATATATAGTTGATTATTTTCTTCTAGCTCATATTATTTTTCTCAAAGTTTGAAAAATTTTCAACACTTTTTTCGTGAAAAACCCTATTTATAATGTGACATAAAAATGCATTTTAATTATAAAAAATGCAACAAATTATTTAATTAATTATTCAAAAAGCTCAAGTTTAAGTTACAGACAACAAAAATTTAGCAATTATTATTTAATAAATTGCTTTTTGTTTATTTATTTTGTAGGATCTATTGACATTTTTTAAGTTGCTTCAAATCTTTATAGAATATTACATTCTCGAAACTTCGCTCCAACCTTGTCTCAGTGTTTTTTATCAGCATTTAAGTTTTTTTGCATCAATCAAAGTTTTTAATTTTACCAATTTTATGAAGTTTTTAATTTTATCAATTTTATGAAGTTTTCAATTTTACCAAGTTTATCAAGTTTTTAATTTTACCAATTTTATCAAGTTTTTAATTTTACCAATTTTATCAAGTTTTTAATTTTACCATTTAACTTTACCAATTTTTTGAAGTTTTTATTTTACCATTTTAACTTTTCCAATTTTATGAAGTTTTTAATTTTTACCAATTTAAATTTGCTCTTATATTTTATAGAAATTCTGCAGTTTGCAGTCAATTAATTGAATGCAATACAGGTTTGCAATGCCCTATTTAAACAAAAATCAATCACCGCGCAATGTATTTAAATAAATCAGGAGAATAATTTTTACAAAAGAATAAGTTA
Source organism: Caerostris extrusa (assembly GCA_021605095.1). Lineage (NCBI taxonomy): Eukaryota > Metazoa > Arthropoda > Arachnida > Araneae > Araneidae > Caerostris > Caerostris extrusa. The sequence goes on along the minus strand of BPLR01011756.1, from coordinate 65,313 downwards.
AGGATAATTTGTACTCATTTTTAACTATGCGTGTTTTTCTTTAGTGACTAAAATGATCGAGAATTTCTCATTAGAAAAACAGAATGTCATACAAACAAGGCTAGGAAAAAAATCTATCGATAACATTTGTTTTTATAGTTAGAAACGGTTAAAATAAACCCGGTCATTCTTCGAACTTGCAAAAATTATGATTGATGAACTAAATTAACTCGCCAAAGAATTTTATTTATTTTCACATTTGGCAATAATGCTTCGTAAAATTTATAAGCGAAAACAACAGTGGGTGAAACCTTGTACTTATCCCTTTCCGCCGGTGTTTCAAATCCGTTGTTTATAATTTGAGTCCTTAAAACTTACCATCTGTACACAACAGTAGCAGGGAAGGAAAAAAAAAAAAAAAAGATGCTGATGCCTATTTTTAAAAGCTTCAAGCTGGATGATGGATCATTGAAATTTTACCGACCCAAACATTTCTTATTTTCGTTTACAACCCCAAGTCGCCAACATTTCGAACTTACAACATTAAATAAATAAAAGTAAATAGCATCACATTTTTTTTTTTTCACCTCCTTCTTATTTCACCAGTTTTTTTTTTTTTTTTTTTCCCTCGGTTTCCACACCAAGACAAAACCAGATCATTAAGCTCCTCTTCCCCTTCTAAATCTCTCTCCCCCACCCACTAAATAACACGCTGCCAAACTCCGGTAGCAGTCAAGCCAGAGTTCCCAGACTGACAATCAGTTAAAACCTCGCATTTTCACACCTGGGAAAATTACCCTCCATTCCACTCTCCGTCCAAACAGCTCTGGTGCGATAAAGAAAAAAAAAAAAAAAAATGAATCAACAACAAGAAAAGAAAAAATAAATACTATATATCCTTAATAAATGGAAGCCGAAAACGTGATCTGTTCAAATGACAGTTGATATTCATAGCGGGGTAATGGCAACAGCGGATCGCCGTGGGCCTCAATTGTTCCATTTCGAACGTGACGTTTAGGAAATCGAATATGTTCCAGGATTTCTTCTGGTGTTAATGATCATTTCTTTTCTCAATGCAGAGTGGCATTAATTTAATGGATGGCATTGTTGGCTTCTATACCTCCTGAACTGTTCGGGAGTCGATGTTTAATGGAGGATTGTGTAATCTCGCCGCGCGGATTGCAAATCCAATCGGCGCTATTCAAGTAGATTGCCCTTTGTCGTCCAGCGAAGTGTCAAGTGCTTTTTCTTCTTTTGCTTTTAAGGGAAGAAATGAAATTTGGAGTTGGCGTGAAAACGCCTTGTTAACCTCTTTGTTGTTTTGCTGCTGCTGGTGGTAGTTTGGAAATCAATTCTAGGCGTTGGCGTTAAAAGTATTTTCAGAATGAGATTTCCATTTTCGTTTTCGGAAATGCTACTTACCAGACTGATCAATCAATGTGCGAATTAAAATATTGTATAGCATTATAAATCCTTGTTGTTCGTTTAAATTTATTTTTTTTATCACATTTATAAATACGAGTATTTTAAATAATAAAAAAATATGTTGTGTAATGTCTCGCTTATACCAGACTTATAACGGCTATGAGGTTGGGAACACTTTTAATTTTTATTTGCAAGCATTATATACATATATATAGAATTCTATTTTCCAAAAATTCGAAAAATAGAGTGTAACAACATATATTATGGATTAGATAGAATGCGATGCATTTTTAGACAAAAGAAAGAAAAAATTGAACATAATTCTCTGATTTAATTGTATTATTAAAAAAAAAAAAAAGATTAGTTCTGTAATTTTTATTGAAAAATAAAAATTACAGAATTAATCATACAAGAATGTTCCGAAAGTGAAAATAAAATTTTGATCAGAATAGGGAAAGTATTTCCTTTATTTAATGAAACAGTGTCAAAATAATTAACACGATGTAAAAAAAAAAAAAAAAAAAATGTCTGCTCATTTTACTAACGATTTCTTCAAAAATAAATTTAATTCTAATGAGATATCTACATGATTATGAGGTTACACTTCTAATCTGTTCCAATGGTTAAGAATTCAAGAGAAGTTAATGATACCGCACGTCAAACTTACTCTAGATTCAGTACCTGTCAGCAGATAATTGGAACTGAGTATTATAGTAATTAAGAAACAAAACAAGACGTTTTTTGCCATTTAAAACTGTTAAAAAAAATCCGCTAATGCAGGTCACTCCTTTGCTTGACATTTTAATTGAAAGATTTGAAATATATTAATATTAAATTAAAACCGATAATTTACGTTCTGTTTATGTTAGATGTTTTACATCTACTTGACTGCGATGAATAATTTTATTAACTTTTCAGGACATGAAGGGTTTATGTAATAATACAAAGGTATTAGATGCTTAGACATTATTTTTTTTATTTATTAAAATAAATGTAAAATACCGATTACAACACTAAGCAATTTTCTTGTAAAATAAACTCTTCTAATTTTTTTTTTTTTGTGGACCCTCTAAATTTGTATAAAATGTTATTTGAAAGCTGTTGTTCTAATGCAGCTGGTAATACAGAGACAGTTCACCTTTATGCCATAAGCAAGGGCTGCACTACTTTTACTCATTGAGCACTACTCAGGGCACACGTGTAGCTTGAAGATAGGCTACGGACACGAGTCACACTACCCCGCAACGCTCTTATTAGACCGAGACCTATGGTTTAAAGTGCATTCTGAACCACTACAAACATCCATGACACCGCCGGAACTTGAATCCTGTGGTACCAGGGCGCTAGCCACTCGGTCATCTAGGCCCCTTAATTGAAAACTTTGCAGAATAAAAATATTACGCCATAAATTTATCTTAATCTATGATGAAAAGTATATTAAAAATTTTGTGCATATCCTCTCTGAGCATACGTTGTGCGTTAAAATATCTGTTGACAGATAGAGTTTCCTGTAATAAAAAAGCAGACGTATTTGCTGCATAAAAAAAAAAAAAAGGAAAATAAATTATTTCGATTTAAGTATATAATCACAGCAATTAACTTCACTTTTATGTGGGGGTATGAATATTTCGCAGCAGTTAAATGTATAATTGCTGAAATTAGCTTTTTAAAAAAAAATCTCATTGTCCAAATATTGGATGACATACATTTAAATGAATCAAGTCTATCTAATTATGAAACTTTTAATTTTTAAATTTAAATTTTTATATTTTTACCAACCTTAAATTTTGATTTACATTTAAAAGTTTATATTTTATTATCCAGCACAAGTGTCGAAAATTAAGTTCTCAATTAGCTGCAAAAAGAGTCCGAGAAAACATTTTCTATGAAATCTCATTATTTTTCCAGGTTTGGTTTTGGTTTTGGCCAATAAGGATCGAATCGATTTCACCGCTATTCTTCTCGTGACTTGTTTTTCAGTAGCTGGACAGGTTTCTTTTACTTTTTTCCCCCGTGCGTCTGTTGTGCTGTAATTAAAATGTCTCTTTCTATTGACGAATTTCCAATAAATGATGTACAAAAGTACCCTCCTTTATATGATTTAAATCATAGAAATAAATGTATGGTTTGGTTTGGTCTGCGCTCTACGGTCATCTTTTACACACGGGGCTAGATCTAATAGGTTATCATCTTCAAGATTGGCTTCTACATCTCAAGTCTGTCTCAGTCAGCTTCCACCAGCCAAGCCCATCTTGACACTACTACTACTATACCATACCACATCACTGTGTATAGAGCTGAGTTTCCCTATACAGTTTGGAAATAACGTGGATGTGAAGTATGACTGGGCTCTGTGACGCTCTTCAATCAAATGAGACTGGGACCTACAGCGCTTAAAGTGGATTACGAACCACTACAAACATACTTGGTAACACTAGGACTCGAACTCGAAACCAGTGGTACAGAGAAGTTTGGTTTGGTTTGGTTTGCCCCTCTACGGTCACTTTGAGCACACTTTGGGCTAAACAGACCGGGACCTACAGTTTGAAGTGGATTCCGAATCCCTCGCAAACATCCATGCCACCGCCAGGATTCGAACCTGAAGACTGTGATACCAAAGGCTAGAGTGCTAGCCACTTGACCACCAGACCGCTGTTTTCCCATGGGCAAAATTTTGGCGATCAAGTCACCATCTGGGAGTATTTCATGAAATAGACTTGAGGCTTAAGACGTTACTTAAATAAGGTGTTTTTAGTGTACCAAATAATGTAATTGAATAGAACATACTGAATCGCAAGAATTTTTTTATGTAAAAAATATTTTACCATTTTAACTATAGGAAAGAAAAAAAGACTGTTTTTTTTTTTTTAACGTTGAGTGTCACCCATTTGGGTGAACCCATGCGAGTCGTGGAGGCGTAAAGTTTTAAACGGTGCTCGTATTATTATGCTTAAGGAAGAAAAATGATGACCTTGAACACTGTCAATTCACCCTCCTTGCAACTCACCTTACTTTTTTTTTTTTCACTGCTACGCACATAACAATAAATGCACAAATGAAAAACAACCCCAGTTTCTGGCACAGAGCAACGATACTAAAGCGACTCGTTAATAATAAAAAAAAAAAAAGCTGAAAAAGGGCTTATGTAGGAGTCTCATCGGATGAGTAGAAGTCCGTGTAAACGATTCATCCGAAATTATCGTTATGTAGTAGAATTCATTTTTTTATTTATTTTATTTCCTTTTCGCTTATTTTATTTCCATGCTTGATGTTCTAGAGAACCGCTTTATAGCATTTTGTAGGTAGCTTACGAGTTTTTATCCGGTCAACTGCAAATGTTGATCTGTGTTCATGTTGGTGTCGCAAAAATTGCAAAGCAGAACATTTCAAGATCGGTTAGGTCTTTTTCTTTCTTTTTTTGTCTTTCTTTTTCTTTTTTTTGTTTCTTTAGCGCTTTGATGTTGAATAGGTCGAAAAGCGCTTTGTTATTTTATGAGTGTTTTCGGTTGTCTTTAATAGAATTAGAACGGATTTTTTTTTAAATTTTATTTTTATTTTTTTAACTTTTAGATCAGGTTTTGGACTGTTTATGTTTTGTCTTTGAAAGTTTACATTTACTTGGTTGGAAAATTACTAGGAATTCGGAGGAGATAAAGGAAACTAAATGGGTAAACGACTCCGAAAATAACAACTCCACAGTTTATCTATTTGTTTCTCTCAAGCTAGGCAGGGAGGAGTGTTTGTTTTTCGATTCGATTCTCTTTCTCTTTTATTTATTTTTTTTTCTCTTCTTTTTTAATTCGAAAATTCTATAAACAATCTTTTTAAACTATATAGCAGCCATTCTTTAAAGATATAGAAACCGATATCATTTTACCCAATTTTTTTTTTTTTTTTATCAAAAAAGAAATTCGTTTTACTATCTTTAATCTGTTTTTCAATATTTAGCTCAGTCTTTTTATTTATTTGAGTTTTCTAAACATATTTAACAAATAATATTGAATAGCATTTTAATTTTTATTGAATATAATTGCCTGAATATAAAGCCTTTAATTTGGAATCAAATAATTGATGTTTGTAAATATTTTTCATTAATGCTTTAGAATTGATTTTTTTTTCCTTTTAGAATTGATTTTTTTTTTTTTTTTTTTCCTTTTTTTTATTTGTAACCGGTGGTTAAACATTTCAATGCAATTTATTTTGTTTTAAAATAAGCAATAAGTGATTTCTAAACAAAGTTAAAAAAAAAAAAATAAATGCAATTTTCTAATTATTTTGGAAATTTTCTGATGAATTTTTCTACAAACCAAATTAAAGTTTCTACTTCATTAACTGCATACAAAGAACAAATTGTTATTGGAAAAATCAGTGACTTAAATCTCTAATTAGAGCAAAGAAATTATATTTTCTGATAACGACATGTATTAGGAACACAATTCATAAAATAAGGAGGTGCATCAGTATTTGTCACTTATCAAAATTTATGATTTATCAGATTCTGCGTTATTTTTATTTTCTTTCTTCTATTATTTATTTTATAAAAACATTTGCGTTTGCCTTTTTAATCAAAATAAATCCGGTACAAAGTTTGGTTTGGTTTGTCGCTCTACGGTCTTGTGTACACGAGAGCTAAACAGACCGGGACCTACAGTATAAAAGTGGATTCTGAACCACTTGCAAACATCCCTGCCACCGTTGAATGGACCTTACCTGAACCTGGAATCTTACAAACAACTGAACTTTCGAACCTGGAACCTGTGGTACCAAAAGCCAGAGCCTGATACAAAGTAGACTCGTTGATCTTACATTTAATTAGTGATATCTATACAAAATAATATTTATCTAGCGATACTAACACACAACGTACTTCACTAGCCATACTATAATCTTCAATTTAAAACTTTTTTTCCGCCCTTAAATTGAAACAAAAACAAATAAATAAATAGCATAATAATTACTTAAATGCGATATTAACAAATTTAACTAGCCATATCTATACTTCACTCACTTTTAATAATATAAATTTCGAAGAATAATTACATATAGCTTACAACTAGTTTAAAGTAGTATTTAAAAACCAAAGACAAAATTAATCAAGTTACAAAGTACACTAGCATAAATCTTCTTAACTAGCAATATCTATATAAAAAAAACAACTAACGAATATACCTAATTAGCCATACATAAGTTACAAAAAATAAACTTGTCGTTCAAGTTGTGCGAGTCGTTCTAAAAAAACGAACTTGTCTTTCAAGCATTCATAAAACTAATTGATACAAAATTATAATTTAAATTTTTTTTTTTCTTCTCTGTTTTCAGCTTGCACTTATTAAACTCGAAATCCAAACCCTAGTTAGGTCATTGCATTATTTATTTTAATTCCCCTCCCCTCCCTTCCCAGCGCAAGATGAGATCCGATTCCAAAGAGAAAAAAAAAAAAAAAATCGGGCTTATTAAATCTGCCCGCGCGATTTGCGAAGGGCCGTTTCCGCCGCCGAACGAGAGGGCCGAATTCAATAGGGCCCCCTTAATGATGTCTAACAGGTGCGCGTGCCGCTTTTTAATTCACCTCTCGTCGCTGGTCTACTTGAGCGCGAATAAAACAGATTGACATTCCTGGCGAAGATGCCTCCGATCGGTATTACGTTACCGGTATCGGTAATAGAAATGTATACGGCGTCAGTACCGTTTACGTCATGTATTGCTCATTCACAAAAAGAGGGCCCGAGGGCTCGCCAGATACCCGAGCTGATACGATGTCAGCTTGTCACAAAAGACAGACGTATCTTCTTTGGTCATTAATATGGTGCATGTCTTTTTCCTTTCTTTTTTCTTTTTGGAAATATTGGGTATCCTGGCGATTTAGATGACTCTTAATATACCTGTCAAAGGGAATTTTTTTCTTTTTTTTTTTATTATTATCATTCTGGTGTTTTAGAAATTGCCTTCAGCTCTGAATACATTTCTTCTTTTTTTTTTTTAATTTTATTTGGGTTTTGAGCTTCGCATGCGAGAGTGTTATTTATTGGGCCCCGAGGCAGTTCTCTTAACCAGATTAATTTACATCACATCGCAGCAAGATTGTCTGCGAAATGCATGTTGTACAGATCAATTTTCGTTTCATTCTCTGTTCAATCAAAACAAAAAATATTTGATACCGAAAGTTTTGTAGCAGAATTTGCATGATTAATTTGAAAAAGAAAAAAAATAAAATGGCCGAATGAAAAAGACAAAACATCAGATGAACTTGATACAGAAGCTCGCCAAATAGCTGCCTTGTTTGGACATATGCAATTCGAATAGGGTAATAAATCTTGATTTAAAGTATTTAAATAATGATTTATTCTGTATGCATAGAGCAACAATACGTATTATTTTTAAAACTATAATTTTCAATTTAAAACTTTTTTTTAACTCTTCAATTGAAACAAGAGATATAAATGCATTTACTATATTTTAAAATAAAATGGAAATTTAACATGATTAGGCTACTAAATAGATTTGTAAAGAAATTTTTCCTAGAATTCGTAATGCTCTTACTAATGATGTGAAAATGATGCCAATTTTCTATATGCATCAATGATTTTACAAGCTTTTTTTATATTTCATTAAAGATTGTTTTAACCGAATAATCCTTTAGTGTGTGTCTATTCAACATGTATGAAATTTAAATTGCGTTTAATTTTTAGTGTTAAAAATAAAATTTTATCATCTTTTATTGCGAAATAATCACAATTATATCTGGGGAAAAATATTTAAATTTAAAAAGAGTTTTGATGTAAATTTAATTACTTTTTAGCTTTTGGTAAAAGATTTCCTTATTAATCGTATTAATTAAGTAATCGTATATATATATATATATATATCTGTGTGTGTTTGTTAATTAGTAATTGAAAAGATTGATAATTTTTGGTGAAATATTTTGTAGTTTTAAGTGAGTAAAATGTGTCTTTCCTGTTATTATGTTACTTTAATTACGATTAATAACAAAAACTAACAAGTGGGTAAATTTTCTATGTTAGGACCTACACCAAAACTCTTAAATTTTATTATTATTTTTCAGTTATTACTTAAAATATAAAAAAAAATGTGTGGTGTTTATTTATTTTTGTTTTTGTACCAATTATTCAATTCTTGAAAGAAAACATTTATGTTACTTCAAATATTCAATCAAATGCTTATGAGAATATTGGATAGCTTCTGTTTGTTCCTAGAATGTATAATGCTCTTACTAATGATGTGAAAATTATACCAATTTTCTATACGCATGAATGATTTTACAAGCATTTTTATATTTCATTCATACTTCTTAATACAGGATAGCTTTTTTTTTTTTTAAATCCTTCATACAGGATTTCGTGTTCAAACTCATTTTCATTTCTTATTGGAACACATTTGCAACATTAATACAGGCGTGACTTTGATTTACGCTGACATTATATCAACAGCAAATTTATTCGATATTAATTACATCATATCGGGTGTTTCAGGAAAGACTGATCTATTCGAAAAATGAATTTAAAAATCGACACAATCACACTATTTGCTGCGCTGTATGAGGAAACAATAAATTTTTCATTTTTTAATTATTTAAAATTATTTCCATTGTTACGAAACAGTAAATTTTTCAAACAGGCCAGTCATTTTCATCCGATATATAAGGCAGTTTGGTTTGTTGCTCTGCTGTCATCTTGTGCACACTTTGGCTCATTAGATTGGGATCTACAGTTTAAAGTGGATTCCGAACGACTCGCAAGCAACCATGCCACCTCCAGGATTCGAGATATATAATGTAAGACATTTATATCAATAGCTTTGCCAATCGAATGCCAGAAACACTTCGCAGAGAAGTACTCATACCAAGCCCCAAAAAGCTCAAACAAGGTGCAATAGTGTAGGTTGGATTAACCAGACAGACTACATTTTTCGAAAACATTCTGAGGAAAAGAAAGGTTCTTTCGACAGATTTTTTTAGCAATTAAATCACCATAATATGCAATGAGAATGAATTGTTTTGCTGGGGTGAAAACTTGATAATCCATACTGTAGAATAAGTTAATAGCGGATGCCTCCCAAAATTCTTCAGTGCAGAGACTCCCTTCGTAGCTCAATTCTGAAACAAAGAAGCGAAATTATTACAAAAAAAATGCTGTCATTAGCTTGCAGCAAATGTTTATCGACTTGATGCATTAGAATAACTGTGTCATATCAGAACCATATTACATCATATATACCAAGTATTAGATTAACTTAATACATGGTGCCGACTCAAACTTCTTCAGTATAGTATCCTGTATACCATGTATTACAAGCCACTATGTGTTAAAATAACTTAATACATGGAGCCGGCCCAAACTTCTTCAGTACGGTATCACGTATACCATAATATTACACGACACCATGTATTAGAATAACTTAATACATGGTGTCGTCCAAAACTTCTTCAGTACAGCGACTCCATTCGTAGCTCAATTCTGAAACAAAAAAAAACACAGAGGCATTACAAAAGAATGCTGCCATTAATTTCAGCAAAGAAGCCAGAAAAGACTTATCGACTTGATAATCCACAGAGTATAATAAGTTAATAGAAGGTGTCACTCCAAACTTCTCCAGCCAGTGCAGCGACTCCATTCGCAAGCCGAAACAGAAATGTTGCAAGAGAAAAGTGCCATGCAGCTTGCAGCAAAAGAAAACAAAGTAAAACACATATTTTACGGTGTTTTCCAGCGAAACTTTCAGAGGAGAGATTTTCTCAACACTTACTCGTTTGACCGATCAAGCGTCTCGAAACCGCGTCGCTGTAAAGGTGCCAGAAAACACGACTCATTCTTCCAAACCGCAACGGGAACAATTTTCCGCCCGCCTGCCTTGTTTACCGTGGGGCTCACTTTTAAGAAACACATTAAGGCCGACATTATAGCAGAGTCGTCTAGCCTTGTGAGATACAAGCAAAGGGCTTATCGAGTGAATAGAGGCGATTGAAAAAGGCACTTTTTTTTTTTTCTTTCTTTTGTTTTATTGGCTGTAAATTCTCGGTTAGACCTTATGCCTTGTTTACGACTTTGTGGAAAGAATTTTTTTTTTTTTATTCCTGTATAAAGTTATGAATATGCGCTCATATCACCTTGGTCGTGTTTCAAGTTTAATGGGCTGAAAAAGGAAAGAAAATTTTAAATGAATTTGAATTATTCCAAAGATTTCCAATTTCTACTTGACAACTAATAGTAACAAAATTTCAATTTCTACTCGACAACTAATAGTTCCAAAGATTTCAATGTCAACTTGGCAACTAATAATTCCAAAGATTTCAATTTCTACTTAAGAACTAATAGTACCAAAGATTTCAATTTCTACTAAGCTTAGTACCAAAGATTTCAATTTCTACTTGACAACAACTTGGCAATGATTTCTTTTGAAAACTGATAACTTTGACAACTAATGCTTTGATTGCAAAGCGATTACATAATTAAGTGAGAAATTTATATTATTTTTGTATTTATCATTTTAGAAGACTAAAATTGAAATAAAATATTCAAATTCTTTTAAAAAAAATCTTTGAAATCGAATTTTCCATGCATTATAAATAATAAAAAAAATATTGGATTGAGATTGTATTGTACCACATTTCCTCATTCAATATTCGTGCCTTATTTTATTGATTTTTGAGTTGATTTTTAATGATGGAAATTTTAAGGATTTCTAATACAACAGGACTTTTAAACTTTAAGACGAGGTTTACCCATTAGTAGCAGTAAAATCTGTGTCCAATAATATTAAAAGCCAAATAATTAGTATTTTAATGCTAATGAAATCTTTAGAGTTTTAACAAATCTAAGTAACATATTTTACTTGCAACTACTTTAAAATATTTTAGCATTAGATAGTTTTTTCATCAAGTTCAATTCTCTAAGCAAATGAAATAAATCTTTCCAATCTTAAATATGGAAAGATCTTTGAAATGAACAATGCTTTTATTGCTTCATATTTTAAATATAAATGATTCATCCTATGATTCTTCCTATATATTTTAAAGACTTCATTAAGAAGATGACCATCACTATTAATCTAAAATGCAACTCGTTGGTCATACAAAAATAATAAAATCGTACAATGAATTAAAAATTTGTACTCTAAATTATTTGCTTTTTAATTTCACGAATTGTTAAGTCTCTTTATTAAATTTAATCAAGCTTTCTACAAGATGATTTTTCAATTATTTTAAATGTATATAAAAATCCAGTTGATTGGATTTTATCTCTGTGCATGACAGGAATGAAATACAAAAGGAAACCTTTCCAGGTAATTCTTTCTTAAGAACAATACTGGGATGAGATCCTTTTAATGTTTGAATATGATACATGAACGTTTCTCATACCACATTCCACCTTTGAACATCATTTCTTCACTTATTGGCTTTTGAACTGATATTGAATGATTATTAAATTTTTGTGATTACTTTTACACAATCTTTTTAATCTTTTAAAAGAGGTTCAAGATTAAGAGATGCTTAATTAATCTTGAGACGAGGTTTACTCTTTAAGGATGCACATTGTATTTTAGTATTGATAAACTTCATTACTGTACAAATAAAACTGTTTGAATATGCATCCACATTTAATGAATGTATTGAAGCCATGATCTGCACAGAAATCCTTTCTCGTTCTTCCTGACGCATGCCCGGTTGCCAAGGGAACGACGGGAAGTGGAATAAATAAGCGATGGAGATGCATTTCTTGGAGGAGGATTTGCGGTTGAACCTCCGCCGCACTCTGTGGCGTAATTGCCGCTTTCCTCCATGCGTACTGGGCGGCTGCACATTTACCCTCCATGATGTGGCATTATGGTTGAAAATAGCATATACCAAACATTTCCTAAGACAGAGAATCTGCATAAATATGTTGTAGATATCTCATAATAATTGTATTAATAATCATAATAGTTTGGATACTTCATAATTGTATAGCTCATAACACCTCATAATAATTGTATTAATAATCATAATAGTTGGATACTTCAAATTGTATAGCTCATAACGCCTCATAATAATTGCATTAATAATCATAATAGTTGGATAATTCAAAATTGTATAGCTCTTAACGCCTCATAATAATTGTATTAATAATCATAATAGTTGGATAATTCAAAATTGTATAGCTCATAACACCTTATAATAATTGTATTAGTAATCATAATAGTTGGATACTTCAAAATTGTATATCTCTTAACACCTCATAATAACTGTTGTAGAATATCCCAAAATAATAAATTTTTTATGTTGTAAAATACCTCAGCAGTTCTGAAGAATGAATAATTAGTAATAAATATCTGTATCTAAATATCAAAAGACAACTAATTCCCGAACTACTATAAAATATTTAAGAGAAATATCATATAGGGTTTTTGAATTTGCTTTTAGAATTAAAATAAATTCGCCTATTTTGAATCTCGCAAATTTGAATGTAGTTATTATGGATAAATTTTGAATGATTTAAAAAAATATATATATCAGAGACAACGTTAGAAAATAACTTTTTCACTTTCAAACTATTTTTGTCATCTTTCATCGATGACATTGTTATTTTCTGTGGAATGTTGTTTATTTGTTAAGATTTGGCCAAATAATCCTCATTTTCAAAGGGCTTCGCACCAAAAAGCATTGGAAAATATTGGATTTAACAAGCTATAAAGTCTGAATTTGACCCATCTTAATAAAACATTAATAATCTTTTCATGTAATCTTAAATTTGACTCGAATGTTTTAAATTGAACCATCCTCAAATATTCAATGCTTTATAGTATAACGTACTTTCCAGAATGAAAATACATTTTTTTACAGGAAACGAGCATTTGAAAAATTACCGAAATAAATTTGAAATGTACAATAAAAGTTGTTCCTATTTTTATTATCGGTGTTTAACCATCCTATAAGTTATCAAAGATGACTTTTAATGTTAAAAACTATATAAAAAATAGCCAATTTATTCAATTTTTTAAAGCTGAACTGCCTATGATATCCATTGTAATATAACTGCCATTAAAAAAAAATAACTTTTTGTATTTATAATGTAAATTTTGTTGCCGTCAATGGGCTAGAAGTTCCGGGCGTAAATGGAATTGAAAAGATTGATTAATATAACCCATTTCAACACATTTTGTTATTATGGCTGGGCAAATAGTGTATAGAAGTTAAACAGTTTTTGCAACAAAGAGTTAACACTCCTGATAAGGTACTTTAGTCACATTGTATCGAGAACTGGGAAGACAAGCCACGTGGGCAATTGCCATACAAAGTAGAGCGTACCTTAATTTAATTTGACTCAAAAACACCGTTACACACCCTTGACATGGTGGCTACGCAGATATAAAAGCGCTTTAATTGACTTCTTTCGCTGAGCGAGCGATGCAAGGCGTGGAAAGTTTTGGGCGAAAACAGAGAAAGTTATCAAATTTTCGGCATGATCGACCAAGCCTGTGACCCACATGCTTTTCGGACGAACCGATTGATAAAGAATCCTTCAATCAAGGTGATATTATGTAAGCCAATTGATCTCTCAGCCAAGTTTGGAAGCAAGAAATTGGCTATAAATAAGGATTAGGGCCTGAAACACAAACATCGTTTAAACTGTGGAATCAAGTGAGGAATGATAAACAGACAGGCTCCATTCTTAAAATCACGGTAATACGTCCTAACTACTATATATATACTACATGCGTGGAGTGTCTTGTGATGCATTATTTGATAAAATTAACTTATAGTTTCCGTTCATTTCCTGGACCATTTGTTTCTCAGCGTTTCGGTGCATTTTACATCTTTGCATTTTTCAATTTTGATCTGCATACTTATGCAGTTTTTGCATTTCACTCGTTGATGTTTGTGTTTATCTAATGATTTTGAGGTAGTATTGATTTGTTAATTTAAGAATCGCGTGAAAAATATGTATAGTGTATAACTGTTATAGCTTTGTTATACAAACTGATTATATTTCGAAAAATATCTTGTTTATTCTTTTTTTTTTTTTTTTTTTTTTTTTAATATTTACTTTTATGTTTATCTCCCATAGGACAAGGCAAACACAGTTTAAATACTGAAAACTGCCCAGAATATATTTACAAATATAATGAAATTAACTTACAATCATACACAAATAAAAGAAAAGAAAAATTTAAAAAAAAATTAAATTAAAATTTTGTGCGGACGTTTTAAATCATCATTGGGAACGTAGAGTCCATCTCCTGGATTGCAGTACTTTTATGATTTATAGGGTGTCAAAAAAATTTAACAGGGATGTATTTAAGAAAATCTTTCAAGGAAGGAAAATGTGAATAGCTTTACAGAGATCAGAATTGCGCATGAACCATTTAGCCGAGCTAATTTGGCTGATAGTGATATTTTGTAAAGTTTCAAGCGTTTTAAAATTAGATTGAGCTGCATAGGACCATACCGGGCAAGCGTATGTGAGAATGGGAAGAAGCATAGCAGTATAATTTTGTTATCGCTGGTCATGGTAGAATTTCTTTTTATAAATGGGTAGAGTTTTCTGAAGGCAATAGGAAATTTAGTTTTAGTGTACAGAAAATTAGTTAAGTTAAATGCTGCAAGTTCAAGTTAAATGCTGATCCAGAATAACTCCTAAATATTGAGCTTGACTATTCCAAGGGACAATATTGCAGTTGATCTTAATCACAGGTTTTTTTACGTTCATTTCCAACCCAAAACGTATCGTGTTGGAGCTAGACTTTTAAAGGGAGGAAATGACATTGCGTGTGATCACTGGAGAATAAGGGGGCAGGGGGGATTACTTTAACTTCAAATAACCTGTTTCGCAGACGATCTGCAAAAGGTGGGAGGGAAGGGGGATGCAGAAGTCAGAAACCGTTGAATTGGAAAGGACAAAAAGCACACATTTAAACCTTCGCTTATTCCCATCACTGAATCAAGTAATGAACCTTCGAAACTCTTCTCCCCCCCCCTTCTCCCCCTTCCCCCACCAGTATCATAAGGAGTGTTTAGAAAGAAAAAAAGAAAAAGGAACCTTTTATCTTAACAAATTTCCCTCGCAATTTAAAGATTTGTCTTTTTACTGGATAAAAAAAGACGTGCATGAAAAAACAGCAGTGCGAGCGGCTTTTTTTCCCATGGTTCTGAGCTTCTTAGTATGCTGCGAGGGGACGGTAAAAAAACAACGGGAATGGTGGAGTGGAGAGATATTGTTAAGTGAATAAAGGATTTCTGATAACGAAAATTGATATCCTTGAATTTTCTGGATGGTGAATTTGGGCAATTTTTGGACTTGTCTGGAAGCATTACGAGACCGATTCAAGGTTGCGTAGTGCTATTCAGCACATTTGGCATGCAGCACAGATACAGGCTATTTGCATCATTTGGAAGTTTTATAAATATGTTTTTATGTAGATTTTTTTTTTTTTGTATTTATTTAAGTATTGTGTTTTTGATAGCAATGCCTGAGTAAATCAAATTAATCATTTTTTAATTTTATTTTTCATTTGAAGTTATTTATTTGTAAATTTCTGGGAATTATATGAAATGGGTTCAAAATTATACAACAATTTTTAGTATATTGCAATAACAAAATAAGAGTTCAAATACTGATACTAATATTAGTAACATTATTTATCTAATAATAATTATAAAATAATATTAATAATAATAAAAATAAAACTTCCATTTGCATCATTAATAA
Source organism: Caerostris extrusa (assembly GCA_021605095.1). Classification (NCBI taxonomy): domain Eukaryota; kingdom Metazoa; phylum Arthropoda; class Arachnida; order Araneae; family Araneidae; genus Caerostris; species Caerostris extrusa. The sequence goes on along the minus strand of BPLR01011756.1, from coordinate 49,207 downwards.
TTTTATTAATGATCTTTAGACTTTATTTGGTCTATGGCTCTGAAACTTGGACTTTGGCAAGATCTGACGAGGCCCATTTGGGTTGTATTTGAGAGGATTGGTTGAGTTGTATTTGAGATTTTAAGGACTATTCTTGGAGGTGTTGGGGAAAGTGAATGTTGGAGAAGATGGTACAACGCAGAAATATATAAATGCTATAAAGACCCAGATATTATAAAATTTATTAAGATCAATAGATTCAACTGGGCTGCTCATGTATTTAGAAGGAATGATTTAAACCCTGTAAAAGGCTCGTTTCGGCAAAGCCACGGGGACAAAGAGGGAGAGGACGACCTAGGACATTGTGATGAATAGACGCAATTGAGAAGGATTTTGCTCTACTAGGGGTTAAGAATCGGAGGACCCTTTGTGACCCAGAGGAATGCATGGAAAATCTCTTCAAAGGAAAACCTCGGCCCACTCTGGGTTGTTGTGCTATTGATGATGATGATTAATGATGTAAATGAGCAAGTTATGTGAAACAACCTGCAGAATTGTTTTAAAAAAGAACTGTTCATAAATAGGGTAGTTATTTTTATTATTTTTTCTAAATTGTTGATTTATTTCTCTGTAATATGTAGAAAGTCTCTTATTTGAAAATAATTCAAAATCGTTAGCTGCCGTCTGTGCGAAAAATTCTCACTTGAAAAGCAGTTACTGAATATCGAATGAAAATATATTGTGAACTCAAATTATATGAGCAACTTTTAGAAAATAGTTTTGAGTAATAATTTAACATCCTGCGTCAAAAATCATATTGTATGGAGCTGTAATTTTCGTTTTTTCCCATTAATATATTGAAGTATGAATTTGTTGAATACAAATTTAAATATATATATCTGAAAATGGCATATTCAGATTTTTTTCCCCCATTCTTATCAATTTAAGAAATGCAGGATTTTTATGACTCAAATTTTAAAATGTCCTAATCTAAAATATATAAATATATATGTAACGGTAAATATTTTTAAAATACATGAAATCATTCTGAAATTTGAAATGAATTTTTATTTCGCACTTCGATATTCAAAACGAGAGCCCTCATATTTTGCATAATAATGCGTTTTAAAGTGTAATGTATCAGTAAGTATGTTTGTACACATTGGATAAAAAAATTCAAAAGTTTCAATGCATCAATGTGTTATGACACTGGTTTAAAAAAAATACAATAATTTACAAATATTCAGGAATAATTTTGATAAAGGGACAAAAAAAAAGAAACATATATTAAAAATAATATATGTACAGTGGTATCTCAGCACGCATCCTCTTTGAAATAAGACCAACTTGATGTACGTTTTGTTTGGATTTTTTATTTGATGTAAGACCTTTGTTTGACGTACGACTCAGGTTTATCAAAAGCTTTGTCAAATGACTGTATGTCAAAATCTTTGTAAGGGAAGTATTGCCCCCAAAGAAGCCCCAAACAAGTCGTAATAACATTATCTGGAATGACAGCACAATGTTATACTTCTTAAACATCATAAGGAAAAAAAAATTGAAGCAAAATTCTTTTGGACAATTTGCTGGTAAACGTCAAGTCTGTTGAACCTCAATTAAATTCAAATAAAGACAAAAGAGACAGAAAAGAGAAATTAGACTTGACTTGATAAATTTTCAATTTATGTATGTATTTTCTCTAACTGTCTTTGTATTTATGTATTTAATATTTAAATTATTTAACGCAACCCTATTTAATAACAATAGGATTTCTTTATGGGAACAGATAACCGTTTTCCCTTTAATACTTATGGCAAAAAAAAAAACTTTTGGTATAAGTTCAAGAATCTATAAGGATTAAAGACGTAACTCTATTATATTAGATACCACTATTATAATAGATTTAATAAATAGTAATAAACAAGAAAATTTTAAATTCTGTAACATTTCAAGAAATGAAAACGTTTTAAAAAATAATAGGTGCGCAAGATGCATAGTTCTTCAATAGCAGTTTTATTAGGCTACGGTTAGATGTCGATCTAGCTGTTGGAATACAGATTAAGCATCATTATATGTAAATCAATAACATTATGGGCAGATGCAGTAAGAGAATAAAATGTACAAACGTCAGAGAGAGACCGTTACGGTTTGTGGTTTCGGGCAATCGAAATCAAATGCCGCCATTGAAACCTTAATGTCTATCCCCCCCTCCACTTGAGTGGTCATTACATTTAATTGTCCAACGACCAACTGTTTTACAATGTGCACTTATGGCATCCGGCCGGCCATTGTGCCTCCATTCCGCGAAGTCGGGTCCGTCACACAACACCCAATTAGCGCACTTACAGCCGTCATCGCAAACGGCCGGACTTTTCGAATAAACAGAGCTTTTCGGGAGTCTATTTGAGTCCGACTTGTTTGTGTATCTGTCATAATGAAGGTCTGAATAATTCACGCGAATCAATTGGGTGATTCAGACATGTCGGGACGCTAATGACATGCGCACGATTGCTAATGATACGCATTGGTCGGGTTGAAACGACGACTGTTCGCGGTAAAGGCGCAGTAAAAGCTGGATCAACTGCGCATGATTGTGTGTTTTGTTGAAACATTTTTTTTTTTTTAATGAAGTGTTCATTACATTTTGGATAGCTATTAAAATGTTATTGATGTAGACCATGTTTTTAAAAATATTTTAAACAATTCAATAATTTTCACGATAGCATAATGTCTAGAATACATTAATTTGTCCTGTTTTATTTTTTTTTTTTTTGCCGTGATATACGCACATTTAAGATTACATTCTTTATAATAAATATTATCTTTTTGCAACAGAAATATCAAATAATACTCAATACAATATCTGTTCAGTCAATCTTATTTTTTAAAAAAAATTACAGCTTTAATATTTTCATTAGTAGACGTTCCTTTTTGGTTCAATCCATTTAATCAGCAAACTAATTTTAGCTGATAATTTGTATTAGACAAATCTCCATTGGAAAATTCCAAAAAATAGAAATGTTCAATTTATGCATTTGCGTCAAAGTAACTACTATACGTTTTAAAAGAAAAGTAATTATTTATGTGTTATTGCTAATATATATATATATATATCCTTTATTAAAGTTAATATATATTTTGTAGATTTTTTTTTTTTGTTGTTGGGGTGGGGACAATATTTTCATAATTTCATAATTTAGAGACATGAAATCTAATATAAATAATCTTTTCAAATCAAAAGCCTTTCCGGAATTTATTTCTGGTTTTTCTCTACTATAACTTTAAACTATATTCATTTTCTTTGAGCGATCCTATATATCACTTAATAACTTTCACAACAGACGGGGCTGACGTGCGCAATAATGCAGCTTTTACTGTGCTGCAAATTGGACCAATTGACTGTGATAGCTGCAGAAACATGCCGCATATGTGTTTAGGGATTGTGGGATTGCGTGTTGCCATAACAACTGTCGCACGTGGCGTCTGACACGGATTTAATGAGCAAAACATGTGCCCTTTTTCGGCGGGGTGCACATTGCGGTCGCGTGTTCAAACAGAGAGGGATGGGGGCCCATGCTAACACAATGGGGGCACGTGGCGATGATTTGAAAGGCGTAAACTTCGTGTTGGGCTTGACTTTTTGACAATGATTCTTGTACGCACACCACCAGGATACACGCGCCCACATCCATGTACTGTGTAACAGAAATCCGGGATTTTACACTTCACAGAACACTCTGTTTCTTTCATGGCTTGATATTTATATGATTTTTTTTTAGAGTTGTTATTTCTAATATTTTGCTTTCTCATATGATTTGCATTCGTAGTTTATTGTGTATTTTTTTTTTTATTAAATAAATTGAATAATTGTAAAAAACGCCTATTAATGGGTGACACGGGAATCAAATGCAAATTTATGATATTGAGTGAAACATTGTGAATTTGTAACATTGAGGAAAATGCTAAATGCATTGTAAATTTGCAAAATAGAATATAGCCAAACAAAAGATTCTTAAGTAAAAAGTATAAAAATTAAGAAATAAGTAAATAAAAATAATAGAGAGTTCTGAATTTGTAATCTATGCATAGTATTATTTCTTTTATCGACATCAGAACTATTATTCAATTGCTTTTATTATTTATTTCTTCTTTACAAAATGATTACCATCTTTTTCACCTCACATTCACGGTTATTGACCAGATTTTTTGCAATTACTACTTTATGAGACGCTACATCTAATCTTTGATTCAATATTTGTAAATCCCAAAATAGCATATTGCGACAAACTATAAAAACCACACTTTGACCAAGTGGTGTGCCGTGTATAGCTAAGGAGGAGGAGGACTCTGGTACGAATTCGCTGATGACGTCCACTACAGTTACTGCTTTCATTAACAAAGAACATTTGTTGGGTTGGTTGGTTTGTCGCTCTAAGGTAATTTTGTGCACACTTTAGGCTAAGTAGAGACTAAGTATAACGTGAATTCCGAACCACCAACAAACACATCCATGAAGAAGACTTATTGCCGATTTTTGACAACATCACGAATGAACTGCGCCCTTCATCAGCAGTAAGTGCAGAAAAAATTCGGACTAGTACCAAAATAAATGAATAAAAAAAAAAAATTAGTATTGCTTTTAAAACAGCAACTTGCGTGCGGCAATAGGGAAAAAAATCACAACACAAATTGAATCTTTCCAATTCATTCGACTCTACTGAGATCAGATCGAAACCAGATCTTAATATCTTAATCCCGATAGCCCAATTAGAAGAGCATTCTCTTTGTGGAGAGTCGCTACAAACACTTAGCGATGCGTGAAAGTCTCGGTGACTAATTGTCCTCCCCTTCTGCATGTATGTGCTGTCCGATCCCCCTGACAATCAGGCGCGATAAATCCGGCTGGTCAGTGGACGCGAACAATGACCGGCCTTCGGAGTCGGGACTTCCTTTGCGATGATAATCGATCGGACAAAGTGCGCTTTAGTATGAGGCGATTAAGATCCCTCTCCTGCAAGACATCTGCAGTGTGGAGTTCCTTGGGTTGTTTAGTGAATGTAGTGACACTGTTTCGAGTAACTTCTTGAGACCTGTTTTTTTCTTTTTTTTTTAACCAATCTGTAATTTGAGATGAATCTTCTAAAAGGTACTGAATGAAAATGTTAAATCATTTAAAAAATATTTAGTATCGTGTGCTTCATTCTTATCATTGTTGTTAGTGATGCTTTTTAAAAATCTATTGTTCATTTTCTAAATGAACAGACATTTCCATTTATTTTAACTTTCAATTTATTTTAAAACCGTTGGTTATATTTAAATGACAACAGCTTAGACATATACATATGAGGAGCTGAAATATTTCTTTATTAATAGCCTAAATGAAATTCTAAAGTTACCTGAAGAAAATTAATATATCGTCTTAAGCAAATAAAAACAATTTCATGATAAAAAAAAAAAAATCTAAATACCATTAAATTATTTATTCTTTTAGATCAGTGGTCCTTAAGCATACTTGGTTATCAACCACCCTTTCGAAATTGAAAAAATTTGACGAATAACATCTTCTATGAGGAAAAAAAAAAAACAATACGTGGAACTAAATGCGTACTATGCATACCATTTAATGCATACCATGTATTTCCGAATATAAGTCAATCCGTATAACCGGTGAGTGAGTTATTTCTTCAGAAAAAATTAAACAAAAGTTAAAAACCTTATATAAGTCAAAATGAAAAAAAAAAAAAAAAAAAATTCCTGTAACGTTCATTATTTACTGTATTCTATAATTATCTCTGTTATACGTTTTCATCCGTTAGTTGGGTGTACATTCCATCAACATCAGATTTTTCATTTTGATGAGAATGCAACATATCAGCAATACAAACAAATTTGGGAAAGAAACCCCTCATTTTTATAAAACAAATAACTCATTTCATTAAAATTTTTTCATAAATTTAAGAAATATGAAATAAAGAAACGAAATAAAAAATGTGCTGTATTCAGCGTTTTTCAGTATTTCTAGCGTGATGAGCCGATTCGTATAAAATCGATCCCAACACTGGCCTTTAAAAAAAAGTTTTAAAAACTCTCGTCTATACTCGGAAATAGACAGTAATTATAATAAACCATCTTTAAATAAAATATGCGTAAATAATCTCAAGAATTAAAAATTCAATGAAAGCGACTGTATTCATTTCAGCAACGTAAAATAAATAAATAACCAATATTAACAAAGAAAAAAGCAAAACTTTTAATGTGAAAATAATAAAAACAAACATTGAAAAGTTTTCTTCGTGTCCTGAGATAGGCTTCTTCATTGCTGTTAGAACTCACTGTTTTAGACCATTTACTCCTCTTTTAACCAATAATACACCACAAAGAAGAAGAAAAGTACACATACAAATTTTCCGAGAAATTGCTCAATCCAAAGGGCACACCCCCGTCTCAGAGGAGGGTCGGCCGCTTCTCGAACGCCCTCTTCTGAGCCCAACAACCGTAATCTTCCCTTCAGACCAGTGGGCTTCTGCTTTCATCCTTGAGTGGGCCGGGTGGTCACTAAACCAAGACACAGGAACCCCGATTATGATAATTGCGGAGTTTACCGACCGGCGGACCGGAAGCGTGGCACCGTGGGAATGACCACCGTCTGTCCACGCAGCGCCCTACACTCTCCAAGTTGCGTGCTTATCGCGCTCTCACTTCCTTTTCGTGACCCTCTCTCTCTCTGGCATAGCGCGCCCACCTGCTCGCATCTTAAAGGAAAGGGCCCCGTCGTAGGTGGGATCTTTTAAAGTTTAGTTGGTTTTGAGACGAAGATTATTGAAACTGAATATTCTTCTTATTGAAACTGAACGACTAACTGAATACCGAACTTTGAAAGTGATAGTACCATTTTAAAATATCGGGATGCTATTGACTTAATTTTGGTGACTCCTTCTTGTTGGAGGGTCATCACTTTTAAGATAAAACCTCAAGGAAAACGGATTGTGTCTCTGTATTTGACTATTTATGTCTTTCTTTAAGGGGTAAAGTTGAGTGACGCTAAAGGACTGAATTCGCACTTCCCTTTCTACCGTCTTCCGTTTCATGGGGCCCATCCCCCTAAAGGATTCAATGAAATTAAATTAATCTTATTTCGATGCCTTAAAATATTATTATTTCTAACAATGCCTTCTATACGGTTTACACCAGTTACACAATACCCAGATGGTTCCACTTCAATTTCGAACGAACACCCACCACCTTCCCTCCCTGTAGGTATGGATTCTGGGAGTTCGCACCCTCTTCTCCAAATCCATTGAAAAGAAATTCTGACCCTTACAGATTAAATGTGCCTATTTCTGACATTGGCAAGGAATCATTGCTTTTAAGGTTTCGAACTGAACAACTTTTATTTGGATGCCAGCTATATGAAAAGATTTTGGTACGAAAAGCACTCAATATATTGTACAAAATATTCAAATCTCTAAGCTGTTACGCATTGAATTATTAAAAAAAAAATGTGCTTTAATTATCGAATTATTAATTAAATGTCCTTTAATTACGTGAATTCAACTTATGAATGGATATATGATTGAAATTATTAAAAATATACTATAGATATAATCGTAAAATATTATTAAATTATAAAAATTGCATTTTTTTTTATATTCTAAGATTATAATTTTTATTCAGTTTAAAAAAAATGAATTTTATGGAAATCTTAGCAAAAAAAAATTGAGATGAATTCGATAAGTAACATTCCCAGAAAAGAATGAAAATTCAAAATTTTAAAAAGGAAAATAAATAATCAAATGAAAAGTTTTTTTAAGGTAATTTTTTAAGAAAAATTAACTCTTATCTATTTTAAAATAAAGTTGATTTAGAAGGACAAGGAAAGAAGCCTGATAAAGCTATTTTAGCCAAACTATAAGAATGATTTGAATCATTAAAGGACATGCGATTGGCCATGCTTATTTTCTAAAATTATTTATAGACTATTGTTTTACATTTAAACAGTTGAGTAAATATATGACACTTGCTCGTGTAGCCAAATTAATGTAGAACCCTTTCTTTCCTGAATCGCTAATAGTTTTTGTTGGATTCTGGCGATACAACTTTGTGCATAATCTGGTTTCACCTACAATTGTTGAATAACGCAGAAGTAGGGCAAATTTATTATTAAGGTAAATAAAATGGAAATTTTTTTTATAAAACAACATGAAAAGTCAAACAATACAGCCTCATTATAGTCATCCTATTCTCTGACCTGGAGAATGCTATTTTAACAAGATTACAAAAATAAATCATAAAAAAAAAAATATGTGCAATACAACATTGTCTGGTCATGCATTTTATAAAGTTAATCTTCTCATTCGAAGGTCTAATCAATTTAAAGAGTCAATCAATCCGTGGGTTGTTTTAATAAATAAAAATTCTCAGTATGAATGAATAAATCAGAATTGTGAACTAAAAACTGCTCATTTACTCTTAGAAACAATTTAATTATTTTAAGTTTTGTTATGTTTAATCAATAATTATGAGGGGGAAACCCTCATAGCTGACTACTTCCATAGTAAAGAAACGATTGAGATCTAACTCAATTTCATCATTACTTAAAATGCTATTATCTCTTTCAATCAGTGCCGTTGTTTAAAAATTTAAGATCCTTATCACAAAACTCGTAACAATCCATCATAAAAGATTCATTGAAATTAAATGAATTCCTTAAAATATTATTATCTTTATCAGTCATTTCGTTTCAAACTTCCTTAAGTATCTATTTTAAAACTGATTATAAAATTTCATTCAAAAAAAAAAAAAGTCCTTGAAATTGAATGAATCGTATCCGGATGCTTCAAAATTAGCCTTCTTTTTTTTTTTTTTTTCAACTTCTGAAAACTTAAGCTTTCGCAGATCTTTATCTCACAACTAGTACTGTCTACCATGAAAGAGTTTATTGAAATTAAACTCTTAGTGAAAATCTTTAACTCTTAGAAAATTGTCTAAGTTAGAGATTGCATCTCTAACTCTTACACAATTCTCTTTTCTTTCTCAATTTCTCTAATCTCTAGCTAATATCTAAACTCTTAGTGACATCAGATTATCTTAAAATGTAAATAGAATTCGTTTTATCCAAAATTTCTACAGTTCTATTTGAATATTATTGAAATATTATAGTTATGTTTCTAAGGACACGTTTTGATTTAAAAAAAAAAATACCCTACTTTTTTTTCACATGAAAGAATAATTTTTATCTATAGGAATTTCCCCAAAAATGTAGGGTTTTATGTAGATCTTATATTACTATTTGTTAAGAAAAATTTACCCCAAACTTTTCATTTTTTTTTTCTTTCACTTTACCACTTATTCATTACTCATCGCTCTCAAATCTAAGGATAGAAATACTCTCCAAAAAAAAGCACAGGTCAGAGTAGGCGGTTGGAATGATAAGAGTTAGGGCGTGTTAACGGTAACCGTAATCGCCGGTGAAACTATCATTCAGCGGAAGAAATGGAAACGTTTGAAGCCAGCGGTCAAAAACGTTTAAAGGCAAAGCAAAGGATTGATTTATAAAGTTATTTTTCAGCTATACAATACGACACCCAAAATATATTTACTTTTATCTTTTTTAAAAATTTGTTATCTCTTTTTTTTTTTTATAAATACACCTATTAAAGTTCTTAAAAATTTGAAAACTCAAAATTTTGTTGGATGAAAACATTAAAAAAAATTTTTTTTAATGATTATAATAGTCTCACTTTTCGAATAAGAAAATATTATTATCCCGAATGATACATATTCATGAGGAATTAAACGAAATTGATTTTTAAAAATATTTGTTCAAGATGAAACTATTATTTTGTCATAAATAAAGTACTGTATTTTAATAAAAATTAAGTAAAAGTAGTTTTTCATATATACATGATACTATTGCTTCTACACTATTTAAACGACGTTTAAGATTTTAATTCTAAATGAATGGAATTAATTATGTCAATTAAAATTCGAGTTTTCAGAGTCTTTGAAACCGAAATTTAGTTTTACAGTTCAATTTAAGAAATTTGCTTTAATATTTCATGAACTTTTTTTTTAAAGTACTATTAACCCTATTAAACTACTAACAAACATGTATTAATGTAGGAAATATTTATTTATTTATTTTTTTTTAATTTAAAATAATTTATCGAAAAAAACCCATCTATTTTACAGTTTTTACGGAGCATTCATATCGTCCTTCATTTCTAGTTATATAGTTTAATTGATCTCATTCAGTTTAAAATCTGTCGATTAATTTCTTACATGTAATAAATTTTTAAGAAAATTTCAAAAGTCGTCCCCCTCGAAGTTTCTAACTTTTCATTCATTATCACTTTTTTTCCAAGTTATCATAAAAACAAATGCATCAGGATCTCTTTGTGTTTTAAATGTTAAACTGATGTAATATTCTTGAAAGATAAAATTTATCTTTTTCTAATAGCATAAATAATTTTAATGGCTAACTTAAAATATTTACTCATTTCAACAAATAAAAAAATGAAGGACTCAAACATTTCTTAGATCTCTTTTGAAGTTGTCGAAAATCTTACGCATAATAAGAGAAACATAAAGAGAAGAAATCTTATACCCAACCACAAAATGTTACAAAAACATTATCTATTAAAAACGAATGAATTTTCACTACAAACTAGTATTCATTTTCACAAAACTCTGAACTTCTACAAGAAACGAGTTTCCTTATCAAAACAAAATTAAAAAATAAAATTAAAATCGTTGGCCCCCTTAAACGTCCCACACGAAAAATCTAATCAGGGATCGAAATTGATTTTGATTTCAATAACAAAAATAAAATAAAATTTCTCCTTTTAGCTTTTCGAAATTTAAAAATTTTAAAATAGATTTTTTTAGACTTTTAAAAATCCCAAAAATATTAACTTATTATTATTAAAAATGTCATTATTTTTCCTTTTTTTTTTTTTTTTTTTTTTTTGCCCTTTTATTGGGTTTTTAATTCCTGAGATTATTTGCACCTATTTTTTCTAAGATAGCTTTTTTTAGATAATAAAATAATAGATAGATTTCTTAAAAAAAAAAAAATAGATTTCTTATAACTTTTTTTTTTTTTTTCCAATGGTGGGAGTCGTTTAAAAATTTTATATTCGAATGGGGTTGCGAACCCAAAAACTCTAAGAACCTTTGAAATAGAAAGAAAAAAAAAAAACCACAAACTATTACAAAAATGTCAAGTAGCCTTAAAAAAAATATATATGTTATTTTTTTTTTTTTTTCTGTACGCAAAATTTCCCATCCTATGGACCGGACCACAAGAAATATATATATTTCTATTTTTCTTCTTCAAAAAGGAGTAGGGGGAGGGGGGAGCAAAAAAATTCTACAAGGAAGAAGCTACCTAAAAAAACCCTACTTCACTATCAAACAGGTGGAGTGCACTACTCCACAATAATAAGCCACGGACATCCCAAATGCCTGTGGGGGATATGAAATATTGAGAGAGAGAGAAGAGGGAAAGAATAAATGACAGAAAAGAGCAAAAAAAGCGCATAATTGAACACTGTCAGTTTGAGATGCGGCGCGCGGGGTGTGTAATTTCGGACGGCGCCAAGCGGCGTCGGTCGCCGGTAGCCGGCCTGTCACCGGCTCCTCTGTAATCAGCCGTCCCGTTGCAGCCACCTTTTGTCTCCGCTCAGGTAGGCCGCTTTGCCCCGACCCCGCAAACTCACCTCAGTGAAAAAAAAAAAAAAAAAACTCTCAGTCTGAATTGGATTCCAAGGAGACTAATTCTTGGCGATGTATGAAGACGATTCCCTTTATTATGTTCATCGAAATCCCCCTCTCTGAAAAAATTTTTTTTTTTTTTTTTTTTGTAAAGAAAAAAGACTTACAAATTAGCTGGATGGAATAGCAAGCGTTAAAAATGCTCAATACAATGGGACATTTCTTTTTTTTTTTTTTTTTTTTTTTTTTCATTTTACAATGTAGCCAGAAAGATGCATTTTAACCATAGATACATGAGATTTTTATTATTATTATTTTATTAGAGTGGTATCGAAAGCAGAAAAATAATCTGATGGTCAATTGGCTAGCGCTCTGGTCTTTGGTATTCGAATCCTGGCTATGGGATGGACGTTTGTGAGTGGCTCAGAGTCCATCACGAAAAACTCTAATGTCCCGGTCTAATTTGCCCAAAGTGTACACAAGATGACCTAGAGTGGCAAAACAAATCAAAGCAGAAAAAGTTGTAAAATATATCATTGAAAATTTACTCCAGAATCAATGTAATTTTTTTTATATTTAGGTAACTGATGAATTCAATATCGTAAAAATCCACTTTTGCATACTCCTGGTGATTGGATACTAAAAATCAATTTTTAGTATCCTATACAAATCACTTCTTATTTTTTGGAATATATTATAGATTTTATTTTTACATACAGGATGGCTCGAAAATTTCATATAATTGTCTTATGAAAATCACTTTGATACATTAATGTTATGCAGCATGTACGTTCACTCTTCCACATGTATTTCACTGGTTTTAAATTTCAATTTCTATGGAATACTAAAAATACTAATACTCCGTAGCTCGTTGGGTCTCCGAGACAAAGCTGTTTATTTCATAATTCAAAAAAAAAAAAAAAAAAAAAAAAAAAAAGTTGAAACGAAAGCTTCTATATCTACACCGGGAATAGGTACGATAAATTTGTAGGTTAGAATGTCCTTTCATTTGGCTCAAAGTGTTCGTTTAATAATACAGTGGCGCAATTTCATACAAAACTCAAACTGTGAAGAGACATCTCAACTCAATGCCCAGTGCTGTGGTGTAGTAGTAGTACTTGTCGTACTAGTACTAGTACTTGTAGTAGTAGTACTTGTCGTAATAGTACTTGTAGTCCATGGTGTGGTAGTAGTAGTACTACAGTGGTACTTAGAATACGTCCAACTTAATAAACGTCCTGTTTGTGCGCTAAAAATTTTGGTTCCTTAAACGAACTTTGTACATGACTCGCGTAAATCACAATTTTTGCAAAATGGAAATGGAAAAAAGATGTGAAGAACTTTGAAGAGAAATACCACCTCATCAAAACCCAAACAAACCGTTATAGTCCTTAGAATGAACGGACGACGTTAGATTTAGGAAACTTTCAGAGAAGGTAGAAGTAAAATTCTTTGGTTAGAAAACGTCAAATCTGGCGATTCTGAGCCAAGTTCAAATGGGAAAGACATAAAGTTAAATTGATCAATTACCATTTATGCATATATTTCCTTTAACTGCTTTTGAGCTTATGTGTTTTAGTAATAAGCAGTATGTAAAGTATTTTATAGAACCTCATTAATATATTGTAGGGTAATAACAATAAGATTTTTTTAATGGAAACGGATTAATTATTTTATTTCTTATGAGAAAAGTTCATTGGATAGGCTAGAATGTCTTTCCATTTTGCCTCCTGTATATATACGCATACGTTCTGTTCGGTATAAATGGTATACGTCTACTTGGTATACATGCATACTACATACGCCCTGTTTGGTATAAAGGCCACGCGTCCACTTGATATTCTTTCCATTTTAGTATAAATCCAAGGCCATTCTGTAAGAGATATACGTCCATTTGGTAAGTTTCCTGTTTGATAGAAGCCAAAGACCGTTCTGTTTGGTATAAGCAGTATACGTCATGTTAGGTATAAGTCGAAGGACCAGGAGCATATTTTAACCCAAAAGCTCAACACGCTTGTCCACGATTAACATGGTAATAGTGTGATGTAAAATGTAGTTAAATCAAAAAAGACGAGAGGGTTCATTCTTACTATTTTACAGACAGCCATTCGGGGCGGGACGCGTCGAACAGCCCTGAGCACTCGAGCAGCCCCTTACAACCTGAAGGTGAAGAAGCAGCGGAAGGCGCGGACGGCCTTCACCGACCACCAGCTGCAGACGCTGGAGAAGAGCTTCGAGAGGCAGAAGTACCTCAGCGTGCAGGACAGAATGGAGCTGGCCGCCAAGCTCAACCTCACAGACACCCAGGTCAAGACGTGGTACCAGAACAGAAGGTAATTCCACAACCCATCTTTCAAGCGCGATTATCATAGTTTCAGGTGTCTTCTCTCCGCATTGCTTTTTTGCGGAGCTGATTGTGGAATGTGGTCAATAGAACGTTATTCCATGAGGGTTAGGTGATGATATTGCGCTCTGAACTGATTGTTGTAGGATTCAATTAAAAAAAAAAGCCACATTGGTACAGTTTTCTGAATTTAATTCTAATTTTTATTACAGAAAATAGAACCCCAATTCTATATAGTAGCAGGGGATTTTATCAGAAACTCGATTGAATTCTATATCTATAATATTACTTTAGCTACAAATAAAATCTTGATTACTTAATACTTAAACAATAAAATTTTCTTTTCTCAATATTATAATATGTACTTTTTTTCACGAGATTCTAAATGTCAGTGCATGAGCTATTAAACTGAACAATTTGAGAGAGTCAGCATAAATTGTTTCTTCAAAAGTGGAATTCCTAAAAATGAAAACGAGATTTTATAAATTGCAAGAGAAAAATAGTTAATACAAGCTTTAAATTGCTTATTATGCCTAATGAAATACAATTTCAAATAACATCTTATGCTGATCATTCCTTCATTTAAAGCTCAAGTTATGCTGATTCATTCAAAGTTATGCTGACCATTCCTTCATTCAAAGTTATGCTGACTTTCCTTCATTCAAAGTTATGCTGATCATTCCTTCATTCCAAAAGTTATGCTGATCATTCTTTCGTTCCAAAAGTTATGCTGATCATTTCTTTATTTCAAAAGTTATGGTGATCATTTCTTCATTCCAAAGTTATGATCATTTCTTCATTCCAAAAGTTATGATCATTTCTTCATTCCAAAAGTTATGATCATTCCTTCATTCCAAAAGTTATGATCATTTCTTCATTTCAAAAGTTATGCTGATCATCTCGTCATTCAAAGATTCAAAGTTATGCTGATCATTGCCTTATCCAACAAGTGTTGACCATTCAAAGTTATGCTGACCATTCCTTCATTCAAAGTTATGCTGACTATTCCTTCATTCAAAGTTATGCTGATCATTCATTCCAAAAGTTATGCTGATCATTCTTTCGTTCCAAAAGTTATGCTGATCATTCCTTTATTTCAAAAGTTATGGTGATTATTTCTTCATTCCAAAAGTTATGATCATTTCTTCATTTCAAAAGTTATGCTGATCATTTCTTCATTCCAAAAGTTATGATCATTTCTTCATTCCAAAAGTTATGATCATTTCTTCATTCCAAAAGTTATGATCATTCCTTCATTCCAAAAGTTATGATAATTTCTTCATTCTAAAAGTTATGCTGATCATTTCTTCGTTCCAAAAGTTATGCTGATCATTTCTTCATTCCAAAAGTTATGCTGATATGATCAAAAGTTCCTTCATTCCAAAAGTTATGATAATTTCTTCATTCAAAAGTTATGCTGATCATTCCTTCAAAAGTTATGCTGATCATCTCGTTCTGATAATTTCATTCCAAAAGTTATCATTCCTTCGTTCCAAAAGTGATCATCAAAAGTCGTCATTCAAAAAGTTATGATCATTTCTTCATTCCAAAAGTAATGATCATTTTTTCAGCCAAAAGTTATGCTGATCATCTCTTCATTCAAAGTTATGCTGATAATTGCTGTTGACCATTCATTCGCGTACCTTAGCCATATTAAAAACGACGAAATTTAAGGGAACCCATATTAGCATTTATAATCTCGTAAAGTCCTTTAAAAAACTCAATTTCTTACAGTATTTAATAAATACACTTTATTATTTAAGTATTAAGTTCATTTAATCGATACTTAAATGACATGCTTTACTTTGTAAATTTTAAAAACTGCGCAATCTAATAGTTGTCGACATGCCTGTCATACAAGATCCTGGCTGCAATTATGTGTATTCGACAGAAAAACGAAAGAAGAATAAAACGATATTAAGTGACACAGGCAAAACAAAAGAGCTGCTCTATGTAACAGATTTCATTTCATAAAAAAGGACGACAGAAAAAAAAAAAAAACCGTACCGATACCATCTCGAAAAAAATGTTCGATGGTATCAGTTTCGAGTTAGTCTTTTATGAATTTTACGACTTCCATTGTCTTCCAAACAGATAGCTGACGATACTTGCCATGAAAAAAAAAAAAAAAAAAGGATCGAAATTTCCGTTGCGAAGGTATTGTATGACATGCGAGGGCTTTCTTTTATGCTGCACTCAAAATCGCATTATTTCCACTTAATGCAGAGGGAAAGTATTGTGAGTGAAAAGAATAAATATTGTTTTGTCTTAAAACTCAAAAACCCTCAATCATATCGAGAGAAGAAACGTTTCGTACAATCGAAATTACCAAAGAACTAACATTGCAATATTTTGTGACCAGGCTATTGTGAAAACTGTCGTTTATCAAAAGTGCCTCTATGGGTTTCTCTCTTTTTATTTTTTCAATTCGCACGTTGACGAACGACAGACAGCACCTTTCAATCTCTGTGATGTCGCAGCAATCAATTGAAGAACTGTTGTTCACGCACAGGGATTTCATCTCGACGAAAGCTTTTGAATATCATCGAAAGAGAGTGTCGGTTTTTAGATTAGCTTAACAATATTACACAATTATTACAATACAACCTTTAAATTACTATGAATTGGCACTGGCATACCGATTACGGAGTACCAATGGGGATAGACCCCTTAATGGGGTACCCCCTTAACCTCCTCATCTTAATTCATATATATATATTTACAATTAATAATTGGCTGCTTAATGTTAATAAGATACAAGATTAAAAACTATGAATGCTGTCTTAAAAAGTAGCTTCAGATTCGAATTCTGGCAGTGGCATGGATGTTTGTGAGTGTTCGAATCCACGTTAAACTGTAGGTCCCGGGCTGTTTAGTCCTCATGTACACACGACAAGATGACCGTAGAGCGATAAAACCAATCAAACAAACTACAAAAAAAGCATTTAATATTGACATAAATAAATTTTACAAGGAAAAATATACATTTGCAAACATAATTTGTTTCTAAAATTCTTGTGCAATTTTTTAAAATTGTTTAAATTATCATCTTATTGCATTTTATATTACGATGTGTAATAGCAGACATAATCGAATATTTATATTTATTAAAAATTGATTACAATATATTTATTAAAAATTGATTGCAATTTATTGAAATTGATTGCAATTTAATAAAATTGATTGCAATTTAATAAAATTGATTGCAATAATTATTATAATTGATTGCAATTTAATAAAATTGATTGCAATAATTATTAAAATTGATTGCAATTTAATAAAATTGATTGCAATCTCACAAGTAAAAACTTCAGTAAGATTTAACAAAGTTGAATATTTAAAGTTTTCTCTTTTATATTTTGGATAGTATCTTTCTCCTTAAACTGAAAAAAAAAAAAAAAAAATGTAATTATATCCACTCATATAAGCTTATTAAGGCAAGAAATAGTATTGTTGCCAAGTACTAATACTGCTCTACTGGGCTAATTTCACAATTGCTAAAAGAAGGTAAATAGTATGAATAATGCGAATTATGTATAAGCAAACTGTGAACAATTTTTCGTACGAACGTTATTATGACCACACGTTTGCCGCAATATATTACAAAGACTTTTCTTTCGAATCATTAAATGTTTTTTTATTATTATTTATTATTTTGGATAAAAACTATTATAATTAAGTATTATTTTCTTAAAAGCCTTTATGAATGTATTGTATATGATTTCATCTAGCAAATTGTGTCACTATTTATCACTCTCGAGTGCATGGTCTCATGTCTCTGTCCTTTCTTCTTGCAGGACCAAATGGAAGCGCCAAACTGCAGTGGGTCTGGAGCTCCTCGCTGAAGCGGGCAACTATGCAGCCGTGCAGAGGATGCTGACGACGTCGCCCTACTTCATGCAGCACTACGCTTCAGCTTTGCCTATGGGCTCTTTTGTCGACTATGGACTACTATCGCCAGGGTGCTGCGGTGTCTCTGCAGAAGCCCATGGCCTTCAGGATGTACCCGAGCGTCCCCACGGGCAGCCTGGGCCTGCCAATAACTTTCAACTCCCCTGTCCTGCCCCGCTGGCAGGGGGGCAGTGCCACCTCCCCAACTCATCCATGCCCACCTCCACCTCATCGTCCGTCGCCTCATACTACGGGAGGGAGCAGCCCCTGCTGAAGCCCCCTCCCCCAACCCCCTTCATCTAGGACTCTTAATCTAATTTATTATATGTGATGAGACTGTTGTACAACATCCGCAAAGGAGTTTGCATCGGCCCCGGAGAGGGCTAGAATCTAGTTGTTGTTTGTTGTTGCTGTTGCTGTGGACAGAAGTTGTGGAAAAAGTGCATGCCTCATTTCTTCTTTCGATTTACCTGCCCATGAAGTATGAAAAATAAAATATTTTTTTTTTTTATATAGAGAAAGTTTTTCAAAAAGTGATGTCTAATTCGTATCAAGATATTCTTAATTAACATATTTTAACATAGAATACGTCTTTCTACAAATTCTTGCAATTTTACAAAGTGAGTGAGCAAGGCAAAGCAATGCATTGCTAAATCGCTGTATGTATATAATGTCAAGTGGCAATATTTAATGTTGGGATAAATTATTTATATTAAAAGTATTTTCTAAAGGACAAATATTAAGCATAATAATAAAAATCACCGAACAAATTTTTAAATCATAGTATCCAAAATTCCACTAATTATTTATTTTATTAAGCCAGTGAAATTCAGTGAGTTAATTACTGAAATGACTGAAATAAATTATATATTATTATATATTATGAATATCTTTATTATTTTTAGACAAATTAGGAATGTGTATATTTTTAAGGGTAAAATGCTGTTAAATACTTTAATTAATTTATGAGAAAGACATATTCTATGAAGATTGTTGTTGTTTGTATCCTTACTACATGTTTCAAATATGTTTTTATCTGATTATATCCTTCATATTTCAAAAATTATTTAGTATTTATTAATTGTAATGCTGCAGTTTCATTAACTTCTACGGGAACATTGACATGGCAAATGTGTACTTCTGTTTTATTTCAATTAAAGGTGATATTCTAATAAAAAGCAATGTATGTTGGAGAACTATTTAGTCAGCATTGATCCTAATTTATGTCAGTGAACTAAAATTGTTTTGTAAGTGGCATAATCACAGTCTGTAACATTAATTAAGAAATAACTCAAAATTTCCCCAAAAT
Source organism: Caerostris extrusa (assembly GCA_021605095.1). Taxonomy (NCBI): domain Eukaryota; kingdom Metazoa; phylum Arthropoda; class Arachnida; order Araneae; family Araneidae; genus Caerostris; species Caerostris extrusa. The sequence continues at coordinate 29,969 of BPLR01011756.1, read as the reverse complement.
GTTTCTGTAGAGGTTAAGATCATGCACAATTATCCTCTCGTTTGTTTTTAAATTTTCATTTGTTTAAATTTAACGAGTACTTAATAAGTTAAGTTTTATTTTGATGAAAATATAATTTGAAAAATACTGATGAAGCATTTTTACTGAAACAATTAATCATAAATGTCTCTTATGCAAAAATATGCAAATCAATTAATATCTACAGTAAAGGCAACCGTTTTAATCAAAGTCAGCACAAAATTATAATACATTATTTTTATTTTGTAATTTATTTTTGTTTCTAAAATATAAAAGTCATCAACACTCCGCCTACACACATTTTCTTCGCTTAAAGATAAAAAAATTTCAGGTGTAAAATTTTAGTAAATTAAATTTATATTTAAATTTGTTATTAAATTTATATTTATTTATTTATTTATATTTAAATTTGTTTATAATTTTTTTTATTATTTAAATTTTATTATTTTATTTTATTATTTTATTATTATTAAATCAAATTTTATTACGTTAAGTTTTTTTAAATCATAATTAAATAAAATTACGTTTGTAAATAATAAATTTTACAGCTAATTTTTATAAATTTTTTCAGCTAATTTTCTGTTTTTATTTTTATTACCGTATATTTGGAAATTTTTTTGAAAAGAAATATTATGCGATTTTCATATTTTATTCAAGTCAAGAGGAGACAGGCTTTATCAGATATGTTTGAAAATAAAATAAAATATGACACATCAACTAAGAAGTAGCTGTAAATATTAACAGAAAAACACAATTCGTGATTTAAATCATGTTTCGTGAAATATTCATTTCATGTGGAAAGAATTCAGTAAATCGTTTTAAATGTACCTCAATTCATTATCATTAAGCTGGTGCTAAAGAATTGTGCATGTGGTAAAAGTCTGTTTACAAGAAAATTTGTCTTCTTTTTAGTTATTAAATAAAATTTCAACTGTAAATTCGAAAAGAAAGAATCCAAAGAAATGTTTTTTTTTTTTTTCACTCTAATGCAGCCGGCAAACATTTAGGCAGTTGTCATTTTATGTCATAAGCAAAGGCTGCACCGACGTTACTCACTTAGCACTACCTAGGGGGTACGTGTGCAATTCGAAAATAAACTACGGACGCGGAGTAACACTAAACCTTTCTATAAACATTCAATGCAGATTTATAAATCTATCATTTCATAACGTTTTTGTGTAAAACAACAATATCCAACGCTCTACAATCATGTTAAAGGCACTGAGCGCTAGCCACTCGACCATCAGGCCCCTCAAATTCATGTAACAATTGACATTTTTTTTTTTCTACAAACATACAATGCCGGCAAACATTTAGGCAGTTGTCATTTTTATAGTTTAAAAAAACACGCTTTTAGAGTTATTTAAACTAAAAAGGGCTGCACCGACAAACTAAAAAGTAAAAAATAATTGTTTACATAAGAATAAAATGACTGACGAGAAAATGAATGTCACTGTTCTAAAAGCGTGGGGCGCATTTCGGAATGTCACTAGTGAAAAATATAACGATTCTATCGGACGCGGAGTTAATCGAACTAAAAAGTAAAAAATAATTGTTAACATAAGAATAAAATTCAAAATGAATGCAGATTTATAAATGACACTATCATCATTTCCTATCGTTTTTTTTGCTTTTAGAGTTAATCGAACTAAAAAGTAAAAAATATCCAACATATAAGAATAAATCATGACGAAAAAATGGCACTGTTCTAAAAGCGTAGCCATTTCGAATGACACTAGTGAAAAAAATTATAACCTCCAGAATTTTTTTGCTTTTAAGTTAATCGAACTAAAAAGTAAAAAATAATTGTTAACATAAGAATAAATGACTGACGAGAAAATGAATGGGCCTTCTAATGGGTCGCATTTCGGATTGACACTAGTGAAAAATTATAACGATTCAAAAAGTTATTTTTTTGCTTTTAGAGTTAATCAAACTAAAAAGTAAAAAAAATAATTGTTAACATAAGAATATATATATTGTTTAAAAAACTAAAAAATTATAACGATTCATTTTAGAGTTAATCAAACTAAAAGTAAAAAATAATTTCTACATAAGAATAAATGACTGACGAGAAAATGAATGTCACTGTTCTAAAAGCGTGGGTCGCATTTCAGGAATGACACTAGTGAAAAATGATAACAATTCATATCGAGATATTTTTGCTTTTTAGAGTAAATCAAACTAAAAAGTAAAAAATAATTGTTTTCATAAGAATAAAATGACTGACGAGAAAAATGAATGTCACTGTTCTAAAAGCGTGGGTCGCATTTCGGATTGACACTAGTGAGAAATTATAACGATTTATATCGAGATATTTTTTTTTGCTTTTAGAGTTAATCGAACTAAAAGTAAAAAAAATAATTGTTAACATAAGAATAAAATGACTGACGAGAAAATGAATGTCACTGTTCTAAAAGCGTGGGGCGAATTTCTTTCGGATTGACACTAGTGAAAATTATAACGATTCATATCGAGATATTTTTTTGCTTTTAGAGTTAATCGAACTTTTTTTTTTTTCTTCTAATGCAGCTGGCAAATAAACCGTGATCTTTCGCCATAAGGGCTGAGCCGATGTTACTCACTTTGCATTACCCAGGGGGCGCGTGTAACTTGATGGTAAGCCACGGATGCGGAGTAACAAAATGCCGCCGCAGCGCTCTACGATCCTATTAGGACCATTACCTACGGCAAAGTGGATTCGAACCACTACAACACACCCATGGGCAAAAGCCGGATTTGAACCCGATACCTGTGGTACCCGAACACCAGAGCGCTAGCCATTCGGCCATCAGGGCCCTATTTAATCGAACTGAAAAGTAAAAAATAATTGTTAACATAAGAATAAAATGACTGACGAGAAAATGAATGTCACTGTTCTAAAAGTGTGGGTCGCATTTCGGATTGACACTAGTGAAAAATTATAACGATTCATATCGAGATTTTTTTTCGCTTTTTTTAGAGTTAATCGAACTAAAAGCAAAAAATAATTGTTAACATAAGAATAAAATGACTGACGAGAAAATGAATGTCACTGTTCCCTACAAATTAAGTAACAACTGACATTCTTTTTTTTCTACAAACATACAATGCAGCTTTTTATAAAACTAACATTTCATAACGTTTTTATATAAAATATAAAAATAATATTAATAATAAAATAATAATATTAAAATAATAATTAAAATAATTAAAATAAATAAATATAAAAATAATATTCATTTTTTTATCCTTATCTCTTGAGATTGTTTTAAGTTAGTATATTGTCTCCGTTTCATGGTTTTTTTTTTTTTTTTATCTAAACCCAGGTAAAAAAATTTTTTTATTGACTTTGAAAAAAAGTATTGTAAAAAATTTGCAAATAAAGAATAAGTTTCCATTTTATCGCTTCATAGACCATATTACGATCGGGAAATTATGTGTTGATGATGAAAGTCATTTTTATGTAAATATGTACACAAAGATTTTAAAGAAATTACAACGACCAAAACCTAATATTGTTAACACATTCATTATGAGGGTGTTCAAATTCATGCTATTGGAATGGGTTTTGCGACAATTTAAATTTTTCCTGAAGGGTTGCCCCTTTACTTTTGGTATTAATCCAGTTATTTATTGAGGAGTGTATTGACTTGTAAAAATGCGCCGAAGAGTTATTTCATTGTACAAAGTTGCCATAATTCCTTGCGATACCTTTGTAACATAAAAATCCCACCTTTCGCGAACTTGTACATTTCATTTATGGTTTTGATTTACGCGGGATTGTATTTGCATGCTGCAACGTCCTTCCAAAACTGCGCATGCGCTGGTTACCTTTGTTTCATGTTAAAATTTTGCTAACTAAACTTGTATCACAAAGTCTCTCTCTGTTTAGAGAAAGACGCTATCACTGTTATTAGAGTTTTTGCATACCGTATTTTTATCGTCGAAATTTTTTTCTCCTAGCGCTCATGCTCATAGGAAACATTATTACAGATACGCATGCGCAATTTCTTATGAGCATGCGCGCTAGGGAGAAAAATATCGGACGATAAAAAATACGGTATACAAAAACTCTCTATTATCTTTACAATAGAAGTAATAGTGACTAATTTTGTCGTTCCAGTTGTATAAACGTACATGCCATGAAAATTAAAATTTCAACATTAATGCTACTGTGCTTGCAAGATTCTTTTATGAAAAGGTTGTATTTTATTTTTCTTTTATTGTATTTTTTTTATTTAAAAAAGAAGATGTATCCATTTATTAAAAAATTGCAGTTTGTCAGTATTAAATCAGATACTTCATCAAGTTCTTGAAATGATTAACTTTATTGTTTTTTATGTATATTTAAAAATTATATAAGCACATAGTTAAATATTTCTTTGAGACATAGATGTATATTTATATTAAATATATATATATTAAAATTCAACAGTATTGCTGTTGCCCGTGTGTTAGTGTATTTATATTGATCAGAAACATTGTATCATTTATCCGTAAGTTTTTTCCACTTTTTATTGACCATTTAATTACTGAAATTGTTAAATCTTTCCATGACGTAACGACGCTGTTACTGCGCAAGTGTAAATGAAAGAAGACAGGGCAGCTGTAAATCACAGTTCTGATAGCACGACTATGCCACAATGTATTATTAATTCAGTCAAATTGTACATAGTGCTGCGAAATAAAAAAAACTTTTCCATAAATTTGTTGTGTTTTTGTATTTTTTTCCCTCTGGTTTGCAACGAATCATTTTGATCCGTTAATTCATCTTATGATTAAAAGTAAACTGAAAATGTGCCGTAATCTCTGACTGTGAATGGCAACTACCGAAAGTTTTGGGTAAATGGAGATGCTATATTATTTAGCATTATTTATTATTATTATTTGATGTTATATTGTTTAACTCACTTAATTTTGAGGCATACATGAAGTAAGATTGATGAAATGAAGGTATAGTAATAAACTAGATTAAAAAAATCAAAGAATAAAGACAAGCAGAATAAAAGATTCATTAAAGAATAAAAACATACATAATAACGACACAAAAGAATAAAGGCGTACACAATAAAGACATACATTAACATACAGAATAACTACACATCAAAGAATAAAGACATACAGACAAACATACAGAATAACGACACATCAAAGAATAAAGGCATACACAAACATACAGAATAACGACACATTAAGAATAAAGGCATACACAATCCATAAATACATACAGAAAAACGACGTATCAAAGTAATATACAAAAAAGGCATCAAAGCATCAAAGTTATATACAATAAAGGCATACAAAATAACGACACCTCAAAGAATAAAAAACACATAAAATAATAAAGACACATACACAGAATAAAGACACATAAAAGATATACTAAAATAATTTTTAAAAATTAAGAATTAATTAACCTGAAACATAAATGGTGCATATAACGAAAAAGCAGTTGCACTAACAGTTATATGTAAATATTTTAAGGACATTTACGATTTCACTTTGACCAGCTGTAACGTGATTTCTCCTTTATAAATATTTTTGAATTGTTTAAAAAAATAATAGCAAAAAACGCATATTCAACTTTATTCATTAAAATTCAGGTGCTAAACAGACATCTCCCCTACCAGTGCAAAAATTCTTTCTTCAACTGACTACCTCTACATTGATAACAATATTTATGGCAACCCTTGCCAAGAGAGATCACCGATGTTGCCATTTATTAGCCAAAAGCGCCAGATATTGCAGCCGCATTCGTAAAAGTGCTGGGTTGCAATCATAACAGTACAGAGCCAGATTTGGGCAACTTTGTCTAATCCCAATTGATAGAAAAAGCAAGCTGAAAAAACCTTGACCTGCTCTAAATTGCAATGCTTTAAGTGGAAAAAAAAAAAAGTAAGATGCCAGTAATAATTCTTAGGTTCGATTATTAATGAAATATTAAGCAACAATGATGGATTAATATTTACAATCAATCATAATTATATTTATGTTCCATTAAATAATGATTGACATTTAAGAAAGAAAGGAAAATAAAGTAATAAAAAAAATAAATTTTAGCACTCACTGTTTAATGTTGAAAAACGATTTTAAACTTATAGATAATTAGTATGAACATATTCATAATCTTGTACACATTTATCATTATAATTTTGTCAATTTTACGAAGTAAATTGAAATGATTTTATTAAACTTCAGAATAGTAAATAATACAAGGTTCAAAATAATTTATTGAAATTTTAGTTGCGTGTATTTTTATTTGTTTTGATGTCTTATTTTTGTGTCAAAGGACAAACAAAAATTTAAATTGCTAATTATTAATAAGCGTAAAAAATTTTTAAAAATTAATTTTTTTTTAATTGTAAATAAAAACTGGTTCAAAATTTCTTATCAATATATATACATATTTACGACTTCGATAAAAGAAACGAATATGAATTGTATTTTGGCTCTAACAAGGAAAATAAACACTGAAATATGAGGAAAATATTCTATTCTAATTTATTACAAATAAGCAATTTTGACTCGGAGCATTGACTTTGTTTCTATAAGCAACGTTATATATTTTATTTGGCAAAATTGGTTGACAAAAAATACAATGAAAATTAAAAATTAGAATTAAAAAAATATAATAGAAAATGCCCAAATTACTGCAATCTTATGGATCTGGGTAATATGTCGGTATTTTATCGGTAAAATATTGATATGTGTAATATTATGGAATGGATTGTATCATGGTAGGGTACATATGGAAGATATCAGTCCTATTTAAAGGCTGACAGACGACCACAATCAGCAACCACAATCATCTCTCGAGGATAACATGGCAAAAGTTTTGGATGTTTTCAACATATTGTTAGAATATACATAATTGGTCATCAAAGTTAAAATGAAGTCAAATAATGAATATTTGAACAAAAAGAATAATTTTTTTCTCAATTTTGACTTCCGATTTTCTTTACAATCAGTGTTTTTCTCTTCTCAGTTTATGTATTTTCTATATAATTGATTAAAATAAATTAGAAATTTCTAACAGAATTAATTTTGGGTATTGTCTTTCAATTTGATATAAAAATATTGTTTCAGCTACATAATTAAGCAACAAAATCCAAACGGAAGTCTGTTTCGTAGTTGAGGATAAAATGTTAAATATCAAATGTTGTTTGGTTGCAAATGATTTTCATTCATTTAAGCCCAAAAATGTAATCAAAATCCAAAATACAATTCCAACTTTTAACAGAATCTGCTTCTTTTGCTATCGATATAATTAATGCAAGAAAAATATTTAATTAAAATATATTCAGATTCAATTCTTATGAACCTACAGAGGACAGTTTAATTTAGATGCAATATTTCTTGACTTTTGAAACAATATTTTTGATTTCGTCCTACAGTTGTTAATAATAAAATAGTAAAATTTTTTATCTCTTATGTTTTCAACTATTTTAAAAGTAGTGAAAATTTATTCTGACAGGATATGAAATAGATGATGCCAGGAAAAAGAGTTGGAAAAGAGTCGAATAAGAATCAAAGATTCCACTTGAAAAATTTTGTAGTTAAAGTAATGTATTGTATTTTACTCATATTCGGCATTTCTCAAATTTGTGCATCTTATTCACAATAAGTACATTTGAAAGTTTGCGAATTAACTAAAATTAACAATGCCCGTTTTTTTTAATATTTGGTCTTGGTACATTCTTTTTGGTCTTAGGATAGTAATAAAAAATTTAGTTTTGTAGACAAATATTTCCTTATATATGTATATATATATATATATATATATTATGTTCTAATGCAGCTGGCAAACACTTAGACAGCTTGGTCTTGGATGCCTTAGGGCAAGCGCTGCACAGACGTTACTCACTTTGCATTACCCAGGGGGCGCATGTAACTTGAAGATAGGCCACGGACGCGGAGTAACAATGCCCCCGCAACGCTCTACGATCCTATTAGGGACCAAGATCTACGGTTTAAAGTGGATTCCGAACCACTACAACACCAATGGGCAAAGAAACCATTCTCCTTGAAATACAACTCTGCACCCATTTTATCACTCCAAATAAAACTATTTCATTCTTCATAGAATGAAAGTCGTAATAATATTTTGTATTCCCTGATATACTATCTGGTTTTATCTCCATTATTTAATATTTATGTATTTGTTTACTCCTCGTTAAACTTATACTTATGTTATAACAGAGTATTATGCTAATAACATAGTTACCAGAGTGTATTTTATAGTACTTTACTGTATTATAATTCATTGTACTCATACTTTTATGTAAATGTAAATTATCATTATTATTTTTCTTCCACTCTCACGTTTTTAACTAGTAAGGGGCAACATAGCTCTGGGTACAGGGGTGAGGTTGGGGGGTGAGAGAACATGATGTGAAAATAGTACAAGACTTGTGAATAACTTCTTTTTTTGTTCTAATGCAGCTGGCAAACACTTAGACAGCTTGGTCTTGGAGGCCTTAAGGCAGACGTTACTCACTTTGCATTACCCGGGGGGGGACGCGTGTAACTTGAAGATAAGCCACAGACGCGGAGTAATGCCCCCGCAACGCTCTACGATCCTATTAGGACCGGGACCTACGGTTTAAAGTGGATTCCGAACCACTGCAAACATCCATGGCACCGCCGGGACTCGAACCCGAAACCTGTGGTACCGACAGCCAGAGCGCCAGTAATTTTATATAATAGTTGTAATTTTTCTTATTTAAATGGATAAAACAATGGATAGATTGAAAAAAATAAACCAATGATTTCTGCCTTCATAAAAAAAAAACTATTTAAATATTGAAGAAAATAACTTTTTAAAAAAGCTTTATTCTCCAATTCGAACTCTACTTTTATTTGTTCAGAAATAAAATTAGAGCGTTATTTTTTTCTTAATTAATTACTTAAATAATTCTACTGTGAATTAAAAAAAAATATTACACTTAAAATCTGATCAAAAATGCATTCTATACACATAAATATTTATTCCTTTTTCTATACACTTAAATGTATATACGTTGAACTTTTTTTCCAAAAATTTAAAAAAAAAAAAAAAAAAAGAAAGCTATCATAAAAAAAAGGAAGGTAAGTTACCAAACTTTTTGAAAAAATAAGCCCTTAATAAAAAATAAACTTTTACTTGAAAAAAATTGTTTTTTTATCTTCTAGAAATGTTAAAATTTGGAATCGGAACACTTATGCACTCATTTTAGTGTTAATTACAAAAGAATATATATTTTATCCAAATACAAATTATTAATTTGGGTAACTCATAAATTTAATATATTATTAAAAAAAATGTCTTAAATGCAGACTGAATTCAAAACTGTTCTTTCTTACGATTTTCAGAAAGTAAAATCATGGATTCTATTTTAACAATTCCAAAGATTGTAAAATTTTTAATCGAATTATTCCTTAAAAAGTTATTAGTTTCACTTTTATTTAGAATTTAATTTCAATCGGTAAGCAATAAATTTTCACGTTTCCAATTCTGTTTTTTGTAATTCCTTTTTTCTTAATGTGTTTATTTATTTTTTTTTTTCTAAATATATCTTTTTAATTTTTTTCTGATGCATCTTTTTCGTTTATTTAATATTCACATAAAAACAGAAAAAATGTTTATTAGTTTCGAGAAGAATCTTCTTTTTTAGGCAATTTTTTTTCTCTTATAAAGTTCTAAGTTTGGCTAATTTTACCTACGTGTTTCAAATGTTTTCAGTTTGAAATTAAGATCTAAAATAAATGCATTTATATAATTTTTAAAACTTAACTCAACTTGGAATTAAAATCTCGAATTAAATTGTTTATGAAAAACTGCATATAAAATAAAAATTTAAAGTATTATTTAATGTTTTTCTATCTTGGCCTTACAATTAATAACAAAATTTCTTCAAATGTAAAGCAAATTTTTATTTGCGAGAAATGATTTTTCATATGATATATGAATAATTATTCTTATAAAAAGATTTGAATCCTATAAAATTATTGGTAAACTGTTTTTAAATGAAGTAAGAGTTCTTTTCTGAAATGATACAATAAAAACGTTTTTAAATAAAAATTGAAATTTATTTTTGTCAGTGGAAAAGAATATTTTTTTTTATCCATATTATTAATTAATTTCAGTATTTAAGACATTTTTAATCAAATATTAAATTTATGAGTTACCCAAATAAATAATTTGTATTTGGATAAAATATATATTCTTTTTGTAATTAACAATAAAAACAGCCATTTCAAAATTTTAACATTTCTAGAAGATGAAAAAAAAAAAAAAAAAAAAAATTTTTTTTTTTCAAAACGTTTATTTGTTATTAAGGACTTATTTTTGCGAAAAATTTGGTAACAAACTTTCTTCTTTTTATTGTAGCTTTCTTTTTTTTAAAAAAATTTTCGGAAAAAAATTCAACTTATATATATTTGTGTATAGAACAAGAAATAAATATTCAGGTGTATAGAATACATTTTGATAAGATTTTAAGCGTAATATTTTTTTAATTCTCAGTAGAATTATTTAAGTAATTAATTAAGAAAAATAACGTTCTAACTTTATTTCCATTCTCAATATAAGGGAAAAAGAAAAAGTTTATTACAGTTAAAAGTTAGTTACAGTTAAAGATATAATCTGTGCAATAAAAAATTCTAAAAATTCTGTCTTTTCCACACATTTTAACAGCAGAACATATTTTCTTTAACCACTCCTTTTACACTCATGTCCATAAATTAAGGATAATAATTCAGAATCACACAGAAATTGAACTCAAAAAAAATTTCACCTGTAGAATTATCACACACATCTTGAAGAAGAATATGCAAATTATAGGAAACCACCAGATGGCGCGGATAGTACGTCACAATGACGAGAGTGTAAGAGAGGGGTATATAAGGAATGGTGGCAAAGAAGTAAAATTGTTCACAAGCGCTTTAAAAGCCTTTCAGTGCAATAACCGCCTAGTTATGGCACAAAGGAAGCATTTGGATGATTTTTTACGTGGTAGAATTATCGGACGACTGGAATGTGGACGTACCCAGTTGGAAGTATCCGAGGAACTTGGAATCGCCCAGAGTGTTATCACCAGGCTTTGACAACCATTCCAAGATGATGGTGAGGTGAGTAGATATTACAGAACAGGTCGCCCTCGAGTTATAACGCCGAAGGAGGGCCGGTATTTAGCAGTTATTGCCAAAAGAAACAAACGGAGCACAACATCAGACCTGTCTCGTCAGCTCTCTTCAGCTACCGGTACGACAGTTTCAAGGCAGACTGTGTACAGACGCTTAGGGCACATTGGTCTATATGCTCGTAGGCCTGTCAGATGTGTTCCACTTACCGCAACTCACTGTCGCCTGCGATTAACCTGGAGTAGAGAGCATGCATTGTGGACACCGCAACAGTGGTCTGGTGTAATGTTTTCCGACGAGTCCAGGTTTAGTTTGCAGTCTGATTCTCGCCGGACTTTCATATGGAGAGCGCCAGGTACCCGTTACCACCAAGAGAACACCATTGAACGACACCGTTACGGTGGTGCAGGATGGCTCGTTTGGGGAGGAATTATTCTTGGTTCCAGAACTGACCTGCATGTTCAGAGTGTAACGACGACAGGCCACATCTATCGGGATGTCATTTTGGAACAACATGTACGTTTGTTTCGGGCCGCCATGGGTGCTGAATTTCTGTTTATGGATGACAACGCCCGTCCTCACCTTGAAAACATTGTAGACGAATGCCTTCAATTGGAGGATATCACCCGTATGGATTGGCCAGCATACTCACCGGACTTGAATCCAATAGAGTATGTGTGGGATATGCTTGGTCGACGAATTGCAGCCCGTCAACCCCCTCCCACCTGTCAACCGGAACTTCGGAGGGCATTGCTTGATGAGTGGTGTAATATTCCCCAAGATCAGATTGATAATTTGATACTCAGCATGCCAGGCGTTGTAAGGCCTGTATTGCATCGTCCGGGAGACATATTCTATATTAACCATCATACTAACCATGTTATACTGTTTTTTGTAAATAGGTTCTTTTTTTAAATTTGCTCAGGGAGTAAAAATTGCAATTTTTATTAATTATGTCAAACATATAGCATCTTTTTTTGCTCTTTTTTTGTTTAATAAATAGACTTTACAAATAAGTCAAATTTGTTTTGCTTCTGTCTCTTTTTTTGCCTGAACTTCATTATCCTTAATTTATGGACATGAGTGTATTATTTATGTTTACATGTAAGAATACTAGTAAACACAATAATAATAATTCCTTATGTTTCATTTTTCACTCAAAAAAATGTCTATGGGGGTCCAAATCTAATATGGGGATATATAATTTTATAGGCGGCCCACGGAGTTAGGATACACTTCTAAAGTAGCCTGCAAAATCATTTGTGTTGGCCAACTCTGTTGTAGAGATCCCTTTTAATAATCAGATTTATTAATTTCGGCATTGTCCACCATAAAAGACAGTTCATTTGAAGTAAAAGTCAATTAAAAGAGTTAAAATGTTTTCCTCTGTTTTATGAATACTTTATTTCAGAAATTTCTGTAGTTTCAAGTGCATGTAAGCTGGAAGTCAGCTTATAATTTATTCTGGTAATACATGCATTTTTTCACACAAATCAATGAAATGAAATTGAGCAATTGAAATGGTCAGAGCGCCTCCTTTTACTTTTTTTTTCATCGATATGTGTCACTGGGTGAAGGTGATTCCTGAGAACTTCTTGAGTTCATCTAAATTGCAGCGTTTATGTTGTATGAGTAGGACTTTTATGGCATACATTTCTAACATTTAATTGACAATTAAATCTGATACAGGATAGTGTTGTTAAAAGTCTTATATTGGTAGCTGCATATTCGATATTTACAGAAAAGGAAATATTAGCGGGACTAAACTAAGAATAACAGAATGATGCCTTTAAATTAAAAATAACTAAAATTTAATTTTAAATATGATAATTTTATTTTAAATACATTAATGCTATCTTGCATTCGACTAGAGTAGCAACCATTATGCATACTCATATCGCTTTAAATGTAATTGTTTTTCAAATTTTGAGAAATTAGCATTATTAGACATCGGCTCAATTGTAATTTGACATTGGAAACTGAATCATTGTAATTTGACATGGAGGAGGGAAAAACACTCGCTAAAAAGTAATGTTATAAATTTTATAAGAATATTTAAATATCATATAAAAATAGTATTAGGCATCGACTCAACTGCAATTTGATATGGATGATTGGAAAACACTCGCTGTGAGATTTTGAAAAAATAATATTATTAATTTTATAACATTTGGATAAAAATATTTAAATGTCCTATAAAAATAGTATTAGACATCGACTCAATTGCAATTTGATATGGAAGATTGAAAAATACTCGCTGAGATACACACTGTTCATTTTGATCTGCGTTACTTAGTGGAATTTCAATTGGTATTTTACAATGTCTTTTGTAATTTCAATAATTTTAATTAAATTTTCTTTGCATTTGTTTTTATTATTAGTGTGTATTTGCATTTATTATATACGTATATTGCAATTCTTTTTCCCCCGATTAGTATTTTGCATTTTCTAAAAGAAAAAAGATTGAAAAAAAAAAAAAAATTTCTTTTTGTTTTTGTGATTGTAATATTTTCATAGAGTTTTTATTATGAATGATCGCTGGTCTCCCACACTTGTTACCATGTCTAAAATCGAATTGCTCGTTCTACTCTCTAGTAAGCGACCGTCATTCGAAACTCTACCGTAGCGTGTTAAGCAGACTCAAAGTTAATTCGAAAAGTGTTCTATACTCATTTAAAGCTGGCTTATGTAAGTATCTGCCAAATCGCGAGGCATGTCTCCGGTTACTATTTTAGTCACTGCAATTAGCAATATCTTTCTAATATATTACAAAAAAGGGCCGACTGCATGTTTTTAGATTCACTTTTTTTCCTTTCTATTGCTCACATTTATATCTTTATTTAAAGTCTTCAGTTACATTGCATGAAATAGTAGTTTAAGAAAAATAGGTAAATATATTCTTATTTTTTATCGCACGAAACAATTTAATTTTTATTTTATCTATTCTAAAAAAGATGGGATGCTATTTAAATTAAATGAATAACATCTTTAATGCTGGAAACATTATTTTTGGACTACTTCCATTGCCTCATGCGTTAAAGTTACGTTTTGTTAAGAAGAGGGCCTCTCAACCATTTGGATTCGAATCTATACGAGCACGTCTCCATAGATACTAACACCTAACTGCTTTCTTAGCAAAAACCCAAGTTCTAGCATCTGATGGAATGATTTTCTTTTCTGTCGACATTGTCAATTTAACAATAAAAACCAGTCTGAAGTTCCACAAAATCTTCTCCCCTATATACACTGAAGTGACAAAAGTCATGGGATAGCAATATGCAAATTTTCAGATGGCAGTAGCATCGCGTAGAACAGGTATAAATGCGCAGTGCTTTCGCAGAGCTTTCATTTCTGTTCAAGTTATTCATGTGAAGAGGTTTTGACGTGATGATGACCGCACGACGGGAATTAACAGACTTTGAACGCGGAATGTTAGTTGGAGCTAGACGCATGGGTCATGCCATTTCGGAAATCGTTAGGGAATTCAACATTCCCAGATCCACTGTGTCAAGAGTGTGCCGAGAGTATGACATTTCAGGCATAACATTCCACCATGGACAGCGCAGTGGTCGACCGCCTGCACTTAACGACCGAGACCGGCGACGTCTGCAAAGAGTCGTAAATTCTAACAGACAAGCAACACTGCGTCAAATAACCGCAGAAATCAATGTGGGACGTACAAGGGACTTGTCTGTTAGAACTGTGCGGAGAAATTTGGCTTTCTTGGGCTATTCCAGCAGAAGACCGACACGAGTGCCTGTACTGACAGAACGACATCGCTTGCAGCGACTCTCGTGGGCACGTGAGCATATCGGTTTTGTCCCTAGATGAATAAAAAACCGTGGTCTGGTCCGATAAGTCACGATTTCAGTTGGTAAGAGCTGATGGTAGGGTTCGAGTGTGGCGCAGACCCCACGAAGCCATGGACCCAAACTGTCAGCAAGGCACTGTTCAAGCTGGTGGTGGTTCCGTAATGTTGTGGGCTGTTTTTTCATGGCATGGACTTGGTCCTCTGGTGCGACTGGACCGAACATTGACTGGAAATGCTTATGTTCAGCTACTTGGAGGTCACTTGCAGCCATTCATGGATTTCATGTACCCAAACAACGATGGGATTTTTATGGATGACAATGTGCCATGTCACCGGGCCACAACTGTTCGCGATTGGTTTGAAGAACATTCTGGACAATTCCAACGAATGATCTGGCCACCTAGATCGCCCGACATGAATCCCATCGAGCATTTATGGGACATCATCGAGAGGTCTGTTCGTGCCCAAAATCCTGCACCATCAACGCTTTCACAATTATGGACGTCTATCGAGACAGCATGGCTCAATATTCCTGCAGAAGACTTCCAACGACTTGTTGAGTCCATGCCACGTCGAGTTGCTGCACTTCGCCGGGCGAAAGGAGGGCCGACACGATATTAAGAGGTATCCCATGACTTTTGTCACTTCAGTGTATATTTATGTATCTCCCATTCTGTATCTCTCCCCTCCTAAACTCGCCCCTATGGCTATCAAATTTTGAAACTTAAGACTACTTATATATATATATATATATATATATATATATATATATATATATATATATATATATATATATATATATATATATATATATATATATACACACAGTCGAGCCACGTTAATGTGACCACCTGTCAATAACCAGAACCTGCCATAATAACCACCTTTGGCAGAGCGGACCGCTGCTACGTTTCTGCATTACGCCAACGATTGAAATGCTTTCCGTTGCCCTAGGACATCCTTTATATACACTGAGCTGCAATGTGCTGCCACCTGCCTTTTGTGACTGGTTATTTCCCTTTGAGGTCACATTAATGTAACTGGTGGTGGTCACATTAATGTAACTGGACTGTGTATATATATGTTATATATAATCTCTCAATAATGATTATCTGAATGCATCTGTAAATTTTGATTTTTATTCGTCACATACTTCTTTAGTATTATTTCTGAAACACTTGATTAAAGAGCGGGATTTAGAGTGGAAAGGAACAGTAATCCTCTAATTGGTAATTTTGGTATCCCAGGCTTCAGGTTCGAATCCTGGCGGTGGCATGGATGTTTGTGAGTGGTTCGGACTCCACGTTAAACTGTAGGTCCCGGTCTATTTAGCCCAAAAAGAGTGCATAAGATGACCGTAGAGCGACAAACCAAACCAAACCAAATCTAATTGGTAATAATTTAAAAATTTCAAAGTTGTTAATGAAACATTTTAAAACTCCTTCTAAGAAATAAGTGCCATAGTGAGAGTTATAGATTTCATGTCTTCTTTGATTTTCTTCATTTAAGTGATTGTTTCATGTAACTTCTGTTACATGAAACCATCACTTAAATACGTTGAGTTAATTCTTATTTTCTGATATACGAAACATACCCTTTGTTGTAGATAAGCAAAGAATTACAAAGATAATGTAAATGAGGTGTTTCACTAAAAACATATCTGTTTTTTTTAATTATTTTTCTTTTAAACCCACAAATACGAATATCTGTAACAAGATTAAAACTCGCAGTATCATCAGATTGATTTCCTAAAAATTCTAGCTGCCTCCGGGCCAATTGGCTAGCGCTCTGACCTTGGGTGACACAGACTTCAGGCTAGAATCCTGGCCGGTGGCATGGATGTTTGGTGATGATTTGGAATCCCCGTTAAACTCTAGGTCCCGGTCTAATGAGCCCAAAGTGTGCATAAAATGACTGTAGAGCGACAAACCAAACCAAGCTTAAAAATTCCAGTTTGCTTATTCGGTTTGTCTTTTTGTGGTTCTTCTATGGCTTAAAGTTCTTAGAAATTAAATCACTGACAGCAAATTATAAAAACCTTTTAATATTAAGCCTTCCACTTTATATGAAGTTTTGTTTTATTTTGAAATATGAAAGTTCTTCCTGATTTTATGTTTAGTTTTGTTTTTGTGAATCACCAGGATTCTTATCAGGTTACTTAATCTTCAAACAGGCAAAAATAACTTGGAATCCCATTTTAATATTTTAAAAATGCGTATTTCTTGAAAAACCAAAATTTCTTTTAAGCTAATTTTTAAGGGTAATTCTTTAATTTGAATAAAATTTTTATTTTACTAGTATGCACCTTTTTGTAGCATAGTTTTTGTTTGTTTTTCATAATTATGCGTTCCATATATTCATTTCATTCTCATTTATTTTAAGTGCAAGTCACAAAAATTATTAAGCAATGCAAGCTTATATATTTAATAAAATTTGCAAAGTATTCCATTTTATATCAATTTACAAAATTCTATAAAACGTTAAAGAAATTTAAAATTATTAAATATTTTTTTTCGAGACTTTCAATGTTAAATTCTTTTTTTTTATATATATACAGAGATTGCTTTAAATTTATCTATTTTTAATGTGTGTAACGTCGGTGGACTTCACGTACCACTTATGCATGCCACAAACAGCCCACCGACTTGAGGACTAGGGGTAATTGAGTGGCATTTGCGTATCGTAGGAGAGAAAATCCGGTGATTTCCGGAAAATAAAGTTTCTAGAAATAAAAAAAAAAAAAAGTACTCGTAAAAATTAAAAAGTACTAAAAATAAATAAAAATAAGATAAAAATAAAAAGTTTAAATTAAAATGAAAAGAATTTAAATACAGAATTCGATACAATTAAGAACCCGTTGTCGATGCCATAACAATATTGAATAAGATTAATATTTGTGATTGCTGAATGTGGTCCGTAACAATGGATCTGTAATAAAAGCATTATGAACACTCCAAAAGAAAGGTCGTTCTCAGAACCAAAGTTCTGGTATTTTATTTATATATTTAAATTTTTGTCTATACTTTTATCTTACACAAGAAAAGGGGTAAAAAAGAAAAAATAAACCTAACTGTGGTCAATAATTTTATCCATTAAAACTGTATTAAACGATTTGGAGAAAATTATAAATCGACGCTCTGTGAAGAGCTGTTATTTATTATTATCTGCTTATTATTAAAAAAAAAAAAACTCTTTCTCCTTTTTATATTGTCTTAAATTCCTTAATTATTTTTCATTTTCTCTTGTGTAAAACAGCGATTAAACAAGATTGAATTCATGAATTCAACATCATTAGCAGAGCATTATCAAGATAAAAAAGTAGTAATAACATCGAACAAATCCATCTATTACACGTATATTTAAAAAAAAAAAAAAAAAGGAATCTTAATAGTATTGGGAAGAAAATAACTGAAAATTTAAAATCCTAAAACTAAAAGAATCGGAGTCTCCGAGAGAATAAAGAATAAAATATGAATAAAAAGAAGAAGAAAGAAAAAAAAAAAAAATCCTCTCCTTGACAATCTGAAATAAAGTTGTGACGGCTACGGTCGATAAATCTAATGCATCTGCAATCGCGGCCATTTATAAAAGAGAAAATGGTAAAAAAAGTTCAAGTTTCCAGTGTGCTCCACCGTTATTCTATTTTGTATATCATTGTATGCATATTACGCATTGTGTGGAATACATTTCGCAAATCTAGAATGCGGCTTTTGATTCCTCTGCTGCGGCCATTCTTCACCTGCGAGTCGGGGCGAAATGAGTCGTTATTATTACTGTTATTGAGTGTAAGAAAGAGATTGGTAGAACATGATAGTTAAACAGTCACGACTATCGAATTTTGTAGTCATTTCGGAGTGTGAATTTTTTCATTTGCGCTGCCGTCTCTCTCGGCTGCCGTTTTCAATTGGTCGAGATCTTTCTGCTTCTGCTTCTTTTTTTTTTTTTTTTTTTTAAGCAGAAATTGCTGCAGCTCGCAGTCGCGGAAGATTTATGCGCGCGGAAACTCAAGAGGGTGTAAGAATGGCCACAGGTGGTTTTGGAAGAGCAATTTGAAAGAAAATATAAAACTCGTAAATTGTATGCAGAATTGTGTGAGTGTGTAACCACCCAGATAGTGGGTCTCTTTTGACAAAGAAAAAAACTAAAGGGGACAGGATTTTCACATGCCTTTTTTAATTTTTAAAATAACTACGAGTGTCGATTCCGCACTTTTACAACAACAACACGACGAGGAATATTTTTGTACAGCATCAAAATTAATTTTTATATAACCTACATTTATTTATGTGGAATTTAAATTCTTTTTCTTAATAATTTTTCTTTTTTCCTCCAAATTTTTGTTTCCTAAAACATACATTCTGCATAAAAAGTATGTGAAATTTAGGGGCTGAGGCCGTGTGGCTAGGCGTTCGGTACCACAGGTGTCGGGTTCGGGTCCCTGCGTGCCATGGATGTTTGGGGTGGTTCTGAAACCCCTTTAAACCATAGTTCCAGGTCTAATAGAATCGTAGAGTATTGTGGGGTAGTGTGACTCGCGTCCGTAGCCTCTCTTCAAGCTACACGTTCCCCCTGGGTTGTGTTAAAAGAGTAATATATGTGCAGCCTTTGCTTATGGCATAAAGATAAACTGTCTCTGTATTGCCCGCTGCATTAGAACAACAATATGCGTAACTGTTAAATAATATGCACAAAAATCAATTTATTCGCCAAAATATATTTTGCTCCTTCAAAGTGGGTCCCATTCAGCGCAATAAAAGCATTACACCGCTTGATCTAATCCTCAATACATTTTTCAAACTGATTGAGGTATAAACTTCAGTTTATTCAGAGATTTTTCTTTTATGGTCTCTTCCAAATTTAAACGCCTTCCTCGAAAGGTGTCATTTTAACTTTGGGAGCAGGAAAAAGTCACATGGTGCCAAATCAGGAGAATACGGTGCTTGGTGAATTTATTGGTAAGGTTCTTGGTTGGTACATTCATTGTGTTTTATGAAGATGAAGTCCATAGAAGCTCGGAAAATTCCGCAACCTGCTTCAGACAAGTGAGGTCTTTCGGGTAGCAGTCGTGTGACGACGCGCCTAAAATGTCAGTCATAATGTTGTCAACAGAATTAAACGGTTCGTTCCCCTGTCCAGCCAACTTTCTACGGCGATTTTTTGACCACCCACTTGTTGATTTTGTCGAAAATAGTCGAAAGTCGACCAGAACGTGGCAAATCAACTATCACTTCTCGGCCTCCTTTGAATGCTTAGTATCTTGCATTTTTGTCATGCACGACCATCCGTAAGTCTTCTGCAACATTTTTAGCTCTTCGGAACACAAAATTTCCTTTAAAACATAAAATGTAGGGGAAAACTCTTTATTCAACTAACCTTTCCTTTGCAAAAATCGCAAAACACTCAAAACATTTGTTTACCAAAACAACTGGCGTCAACACACTGGGTGACATATCGCGCTCAAATTCAATTTATAGCAATAACTTTTACGCGCGTATCTTAATTTATTGATTCCGTATACTTTTACACAGATTGTATATTTTTTTAATTCTATGAGGAAAAATACAGACACATAAAACTGTTGATTTTTATAGAGTGTGTTTTTCATAAAAATGCCAATAACTCATTTCTCAATGAATCTATTTAAAACCTTTGAGTTCAATGTATACATAACATCCTTCAAAACATAGGAATTTTAAAGTCTTTTTATAGATATTAAAAATACGGTTTTTCTCCTTACTATATGAAATTGCATGAAGTATAATCGCATCACTTCAAAACTATGTTAAAAATTAAAACTAATTTTCTGCTGTTATTTTACTACTTTCTTTTAACTTTTGGACCTTTTTCGAATTACGGATCCTTCCCCTAAGGATAATCATAATTTTTAAACAAACTGCTGTTTTCTATTTCATATGTCCTATTCAACGCGAGAATTTCCTTAAACAGAAAATAATAATCAATGTTCAATAACCAGTGTTCAAATTTTTGGTTTCAAAAAAAAAAAAAAAGTTTGTAACCTAAAGCTTAGAATGTGTATTGATTATTTTATGTTTCAGTTTTGAAATTTTGATATTTTTCCCCTTTTTCCAAATTTTAGAAAACCGGACTGATTGACTTCAACCGCTTCGATTTAGCAACATGATCAATCACCAGCACCAAATTGGTACGTTCTTGGAAAACTGTTAGCGTCAACTCTTCATCAGTTTTTTTTTTTTTCTCATTTTTTAAAACATTTTTGTGTAATTTTTTTATTGATTTCAATACATTTCAAGAGTATACTTTTAATATTGCCTGGTTCAGGATACAATAATGGATAATATTTAGGCTACCATTTTTATTTAGAGGTGTGAAAATAAGTGAATTGTTTTTAAAATATAACCCAAAAATATTCATAAATAAGAAGCAGGCAGCACAGACCATCGCTCAAAGGCGATGGAACCTATTTACTGGGGAAAATTATCAAAAGAAATTTTTCTTCTGTGATGTTTATAATTTCTATTGGCAATATTTTATTTAAAAGCACCTATTTATTGAATTTCCTTAATTCTTATAATTATTATTATATCTTTATCAGGTTATTTATGTTGTTGGTTTATCAGGTTATTTAGTTGTTATTTATGTTGTAATTTGAATAATTTATCTTTCTCTAATTTTAATGAAATATAAAAAAAATATATATTTATAAACCCATGCAAATGAACTGTGCACATTATATGCAAAATATTCCACTTATATAGATTATATAAAGTATGTTATATGTTATATATTCCTCTTATATAGATTTAAATAGTATGTTATATGCAAAATATTCCTCTTATATAGATTATATACAGTATGTTACATGTTATATATTCCTTTTTATATAGATTTAAAAATATGTTATATGCAAAATATTCCCTTTATGTAGATTATATAAAGTATGTTACATGTTAAGTATTCCTCTTATATAGATTTAAAAATATGTTATATGCAAGATATTCCCCTTATATAGATTATATAAAGTATGTTATATGCTAAATATTCCGAAAAAGTTGTTTACAAAAACCTCTTATATGGGTTGTTATATGAAATTATTTCTCTTCACTAAGATTTAAGCATGTAACTGAATGAATATTCAGCCGAATTTTATATATCAATTAAAATTCGATAGTTTAATAAATAGCTTCATTAAATGAAGTGAAAATAACTTTTGAAATCATAATTATTATTTTTTTTTCATTAATAGATTTATAATTAATATCCGAGTAAGAAGGGACATTAAAAAAAAAATAAATAAGTAATTAAAATAAAGTTGGTTTTTTTTTTTAACATTCTTAATTGTTTTTTTTTTTTTTCAAGGATCGAAATTTTTATTTCGCAATTTTTTTCAAGAGGGTTTTTTTTCTTTAAAGCCTCATGGCTGAGGGCTAGTTCTCTGGCGCTCAGTAACACAGTTTCGGGTTTGAGTCCCGACGATGCCATGGACGTTTGTAGTGGTTCGGAATCCACTTTAAACTGTAGGTCCTTGTCTAATAAGATCGTAGAGTCTTGTGGGGGTAGTGTCACTCGCATCCGTAGCCTATCTTCAAGGTACACGTGCTCCCTGGATGGTGCTCAATGAGTAACAGCGTTCGTCGGTGTAGCCTCTTTTGGGCTGTTCACTGAGACACACGGTCAATACTGCCCAGTCCTCGACGCGATTAAATATTTCCCCTTTGTTTCTTATGGGGAAAAATTGTTTTGTATATGTCCAAGGATATATATACCAAGGAACCACACACTTATGAGTTATAACGCAATGAAGTTGACTGTTGAAAGGATTGCACAGTTTATTTCAACAGTTTTCATTGCTACGAAAACTGCCCAATGTTTTCCTCCATCCTTGAAGCCGCCGGGTGGCCAATTGGCTAGCGCTCTGGCCTTTGGTATCCCAGGTTCAGGTTCGAATCCTGGGTGTGGCATGGCTGTTTGTAAGTGGTTCGGAATCCCCCGTTAAGCCGTAGGTCCGTGTCTGTTTAGCCTAAAGTGTGCACTAGATGACCGTAGAGCGACAAACCAAACCTCCATCCTTGACTAATTGAAGAAATCCTTTTTCCAATCTCAGATTTGCTTCATTCCACTCACCCTTTTTTTCCACTTAAAACCGTAGGTCTCGGTCTCATATGATTGTAGAGCGTTGAGAGCAGGACTGACAGCCCTACCCAATAAAAAGAGAAAAAATATCATCTCCTGCTTCGAAATCTGACAGTACGCAGAGCTGTTGTGCCATTGATGATGATGACTTCTCTTTTAATTCTAATTTACTGAAGCAAGCAACGATACCGTTACCATTCAAGAATAAGAAAGAAGGTCTTCTTGTAAGCGAATTATTTTAAATAAATGTTATTTCATCTTTCTGAAAGCGAAATAAATCAACGAATCACTAAAGCGTACATGTACTTTACGCATACATATATATATATATTTATCTTTATAAAAAGACAATAAATAGCTTATTCTAAAATGTGTGAAATAATTTGCGGTGACCCTTGAAAAATATATTATAAATCAAAAGAATAAACGAGGTACCGTTGTTTAAAATTTTTACAGTTATAAACCAGGCTCACATTTTTCCAAATCAATTAATTCTACAAAAAGGAGAAACTTCATGAATTTGTTTTTAATATTTTCTTTAAATTCCTAGAAATTTATATGCATAAACATTGTTGAATGCATTAATTTTTTTTTTATCAAACGACGCATAGCACCTCCTTAAAACATTTTGTAGATAGTTTTTCCCATAATTGAAGGTGTTAATCGATTTGTCAAGTGCAAAAAATTAAAATTGAATACAAACATTAATTTCAGTGTCTTGTATTATTGAAATTTGAAGTTATTTCTTAAAAATATAGTTAACAATTGTGTATTGGGATTTAGATTTAATTCTTTAAATGAGTTAAATTTCGATATTTATATGAAAATGATCCATAGTAATTGTCCTCTTCGTCAGATGTGTTAAAAATCATTTCATTTCAATTTTTTTTTTAATTTTAATGGTATTCAAATTTAATAGCAGAGATCTATTTCACCCATTCCAACATAAGGCTAGTATGATTTGGTAGAGTTGCAATTGCCCTCTCCGAATAAGAAAACGCTTCGTTTATTAAGCTATTTAGATATAGCTACCTATAATATCTCTCTACATATACACACAGATATACACTGAAGTGACAAAAGTCATGGGATAGCAATATGCAAATTTTCAGATGGCAGTAGCATCGCGTAGAACAGGTATAAATCCGCATTGCTTTCGCAGAGCTTTCATTTCTGTTCAAGTTATTCATGTGAAGAGGTTTTCACGTGATGATGACCGCACGACGGGAATTAACAGACTTTGAACGCGGAATGTTAGTTGGAGCTAGACGCATGGGTCATGCCATTTCGGAAATCGTTAGGAATTCAACATTCCCAGATCCACTGTGTCAAGAGTGTGCCGAGAGTAGGAAAATTTCAGGCATAACATCCCACCATGGACAGCGCAGTGGTCGACCACCTGCACTTAACGACCGAGACCGGCGACGTCTGCAAGAGTCGTAAATTCTAACAGACAAGCAACACTGCGTCAAATAACCGCATAAATCAATGTGGGACGTACAAGGGACTTGTCTGTTAGAACTGTGCGGAGAAATTTGGCTTTCTTGGGCTATTCCAGCAGAAGACCAACTCGAGTGCCTTTACTGACAGAACGACATCGCTTGCAGCGACTCTCGTGGGCACGTGAGCATATCGGTTGGTCCCTAGATGAATGGAAAACCGTGGCCGGGTCCGATGAGTCACGATTTCAGTTGGTAAGAGCTGATGGTAGGGTTCGAGTGTGGCGCAGACCCCACGAAGCCATGGACCCAAACTGTCAGCAAGGCACTGTTCAAGCTGGTGGTGACTCCGTAATGGTGTGGTCTGTTTTTTCATGGCATGGACTTGGTCCTCTGGTGCGACTGGACCGAACATTGACTGGAAATGCTTATGTTCAGCTACTTGGAGATCACTTGCAGCCATTCATGGACTTCATGTACCCAAACAACGATGGGAATTTTATGGATGGCAATGCGCCATGTCACCGGGCCACAACTGTTCGCGATTGGTTTGAAGAACATTCTGGACAATTCCAACGAATGATCTGGCCACCTAGATCGCCCGACATGAATTCCATCGAGCATTTATGGGGCATCATCGAGAGGTCTGTTCGTGGCCAAAATCCTGCACCATCAACGCTTTCACAATTATGGACGTCTATCGAGACAGCATGGCTCAATATTCCTGCAGAAGACCTCCAACGACTTGTTGAGTCCATGCCACGTCGAGTTGCTGCACTTCGCCGGGCGAAAGGACGGCCGACACGATATTAAGAGGTATCCCATGACTTTTGTCACTTCAGTGTATATAGAAATATTAAAAAATAGAGAATGGGTAACGGATTTTTCACTTAAAAAAAAAGATATCAATAACGTTACAACAACATTCACTGTATAAATATTTTCATGTTATTTCTATCAGAAAATAGATAGATATAGAGAGAGAGAGAGAAATTTAAAAGATGAATATATCCAAGATCCTAAGTCCATATAAGCTGTTACGACGGAACTGGAAATCATTACACAAACGCAAAC
Source organism: Caerostris extrusa (assembly GCA_021605095.1). NCBI lineage: Eukaryota > Metazoa > Arthropoda > Arachnida > Araneae > Araneidae > Caerostris > Caerostris extrusa. The sequence goes on along the minus strand of BPLR01011756.1, from coordinate 4,412 downwards.
ATCATAGATGGACCAGGGTGGCCAACCCAAATGATCTTTCGAGCCACTTTGGAAATGCATCCTAACTCCGCGGGCAGCACGTAAAATCATATATCCCCTATTAGATTAAGACTCGCTATACACATTTTTCGAGTGAAAAATTGAAACAACGAGTTATGATTATTGTGTTTACTATTATTTGTACATGTAAAAATAAATCATAATGATACTAAACGCACATTGCAAAAAAAAAATTTAACACTAAAAATGAAATATAATATATATATATATAAACGAAATACTAAAAATTACATTAAGAAATATTTATTTAACTAGTGCGATATGTGTTCCAAAACAACTGATAACACAGATTTCGAATATTTGTTAAGAGGTTACTCAATTATCTTTTAAATCTTACCACGTGACTTTTCGGAAATTTTCATTCTTGACGTTATTTTTTTTTTTCTTTCGTTGACAAGTTAACGCAAAATTAATAAATAATCAAAGATACTAACTACTGAATTGCAAACATTAAAAATTTTGGTTAATAAATAAGAAAAAAATGTGCAATGCCATTTTACCAATGTTGCAACCCGAAGTTCATTACCGATAGTTGATTACCATAGTTCAAGAATATCGAATTCTTGAAAGAATTCCCGGAATTCCCACTTTCCCGTTCTCCAGATGTTTAAAAATCGGACAGAAATAGGAATGATTTTTTTAAGTGAAGGGGTTTGGTTTGTCGCTCTACGGTCATCTTATGCACAATGTTGGCTAAACAGACCGGGACCTACAGCTTAACGGAGATTCCGAACCACTCACACACATCGAACCTGAACTGCCAGGATTCGAACTTGAAGCCTGGGATACCAAAGGCCAGAGCGCTAGCCACTTGGCCACCAGGCCGCTTAAGTGAAGGGGGAGAGCGATGCAATTTGTTCGATAAAAGTATTTATTGGATTATTCGCTCGCACTTTGGAAAATATATATATATATATATATTTTTACTCAACACTAATTTTTATTGCTAAATTTACAATGCCGCCTAAGATAAGAAAATTGTTCAATCCGATAAAAATTGGCATAATCAAAAGGTCGCCTGTAGATCTGTAGAAAATGTGGAGATATCGGATAATCGGAATGAACCCAACAGGTCGAGAATGGCCAATGCTGGAGCTGAAGAAAACACCGCTTTGAACAGACGTGAATCTAATAAAGGGTTAATAAATTATATTTTTGAAGCACCGTGCAACACCCTTTACATGTACTGCTTATCGATTATATATTGGGTTGTCATTTCGGTTTTCACCCTTTAAGTACAGGGTAAAAACTGAGTGTACGTTCTTGTCAAAACCTTTGAATGTTTCAATTGATGTTGCAAATGAAATTGAGAAGACTTTATGCGCAGGGCTGATTATTATATATTATAATTATATTCAACATTTGAAACATTGTATCGAAAGGTGGTGTCGTTTAAAAATAAAACCTTAAAATTCTACCATTTAAATGATTTTGATGATTGCTCTGTCCCACACCAGATTGCGCGATAATCGACGGGCAGAAGAAAAGGCAGCATGTGGTCCTTTCCACGGAGCCATCAGCTTCTTGATGTCTCTAACAAAAGGTAATTTAGCTAACAAAATAATCTCCCGGCGAAGTTCAGACGACGGACAGGCTGCGGGGTGGAGCCCTCAAAGCAAATAGAGTTTTCGAACACTTTTCCGTTCCCTTTCTTTTCTTTTTTTTTTTTTTCTTTCGGCAGCGTCGCTCCTCTAAGGCCTAAACCGCCGGTCGTTAGGAAAGCTGCACCGTGTAATCAAGATGGGACGCAATCATAACAATAAAGGAGAGTGGAAGAAAAAAAAAAGATATTCTTTTTTTCACTTCATCGCCTGCCCCTCCTGACATTCCCACGAAAACTGGACCTCCCCGCGAAGGTGTGAAACGGAGCCGACGGGGTCTGGTGTGGAAATTCCGAGTAGACCTCACATAAGAAATCTCTCAATGAGTTTCCACATTAGATGAATTTTACGATGAATGTTTTTTTTTTTTTTTCCAATGGCAGATTATGGACAGCTACAGCAAAAAAAAGAACAACGAAAAAAAAAAAACATAAACATACAACAACAACAAAACATGCTGAAACAGAGTTCATTAATCTAACAATAATGCCAAGTTGCAGATCTTTTAGTCACTAAAAAGTGTTACCAGGTGCACCACGGGGAGGTAGACCTTCTGCGCACGAATTCGATGAATGTAATTATTTCAATTTATACCAGAGAATGCGGGGCAAATTCAGCCAACGGTTTCCAAAAACCAGGAATCCAAGCGATGTCCTGCTGTCGAGTTCTGTTTCTTATCAACATAGAAACATAAATTACTGCTGTAGAAATATGATAAATCAGGATAAGATAATATACAGGTTGATTCATCGGTCGTGGGACACACTTCGAGAAGGGAGGGGGAACAGTTTACTAAAACATAATTTTTTTAATATAACAGGTATAGAGTCGGAAGTGACGCGTTGAGGCATGAACACATAAAAATGAAAAGAAAAATCTTTGCTTATTGATTGATAACGTCATTGGAAAGTGCTTCTTTAATTCAATGTTAGCCATAAGTGCACAAAATTGTCACCATCCACAATACTACATTTGGCATTGTTGCCTCGTTCAATTTATTTTTAAGTTTTTCTGGATGATCTATTATCATAATGAATAGGACTATTTACTCTAATTTTTAACGAATAAAGGTAACCCACCACCTATTTTTAAACAACGTTTAATGGAAATATTTCAATGCTATTGTTAAAGGCTATAAAATATTGAAAGACATGAACATTAAAATATATACGTGAATACTTTTTGTTAAAATTTGGCTAAAAGAAGTGTATTTTTATTACGTTACCCCTAACTAAAAAATAAGTAAAACAAATCACATTAACTCGCATTCAACCAGATGTACATCGTTTTCGCTTGCATTGAACTGAAGGAATAATTATGTTTTCAAGTACAGCTGAATTACAGCCAATCGAAGCTTTGAAAGCAAAAAAATAAAAGACAGAAAAAAAGTATTGTATACAACAAACAAATGGCAATTACTCATCTCTAAATGAATCTATTTTTAAACCTTTTAACTTAACGCATTTATAACATCATTAAAAACATAGAGTTAAAAATTTCATTAAATTCTGAGAATTATTATAACAATTGTAATTGTTATCGTAGGACAGTGTAGAAAAACCTTCAATTTTCCAGAAATTGTATTGAAAGTTTTGAAAAAGGGGATTCAGTACACTAATAGTTCATGATGAAATAGCTGCATCTCAACTGCTAAAGACTAGAAAAAAAAAATCGAAACTATTTTCGACAGTTAAAGGTATTATTTTCAAATTAAAATATAAAAAAAAAATTTCGATTTTCTTCACGAATGTCGTTATTTGAAGGTGATAGAATTGATTGTATATATAATATTGTTGATACATATCTGCTGGCTGCGTAGATTGCAGTCGCTGCTTTCAGAATTAGGGAGATTCGATAGCAATTAGGATAGCATATTAAAGCAGCGTCAGTGAGGCTGTTCTGCAGGAGTTTTTGTGGATTCTCCCATGCATAACACATGAAAATGCAGTTGAGAATCCTGAAAAGTCTTTCATAAAAGCACAATTTTCTCATAACTGTCAGTGGATTGTTTGTGATGTACTAGTGAAAAACGGCACGTCGAAAAAAAAATTGAAAAATTCGAGTGAAAACGATGATGTTATTGGCGTCGTTTTGTTGAAATATAGATCTCAACACCAGGCATTTTCAGGTCAGTGATTAGATATAAATGCAGCTCTATAAGGTTAAAGTGCATGGCCAGCGTCCAGAAGAGCTCAGAGCGGAAGCCATTGACGGCGTTCATTGCAGTCATTGCTTTTTTAGAAACGAGAACTTCGATGGTTCTAAAGACAGCACCTCGAATTGGCAATCCTGGTAGTTTTCAGTGTTTTCAAATGAAAATGCTCTGTTGCTCCGAATCCTCCAAGGGGCCTGAATGGCCGAGTGGCTAGCGCTCTGGCGCTCGGTACCACAGGTTTCGGGTTCGATTCTCGGCGGTGCCATGGGTGTTTGTGAGTGGTTCGGAATCCACTTTAAACTGTAGGTACCGGTCTGTTTAGCCTAAAGTGTGCATAAGATGACCGTAGAACGACAAACCAGACCAAACCGAATCCTCCAAATGCTCCAGAAAGTTGTCTCCGGAAAACGATGCTCTCTCTTCATCGCCCGTTGGTAGACAGTCGGTGATATGCTTCAGTGGTTCACGTGACACACCGATGTACATCAATACATTTGTCGGGAAGAACAGTAAAAGTTTACTGAAGTTACATTAGGTTTTCAAAAATAAATTTCTTAAAAGCACGTTCCAGCAAAATTGAAAATCAATTTCATTTA